>WWET01001643.1:166843-184269 GCA_011038615.1 Limnodynastes dumerilii
AGAATTAGTTACAAATATCTGCAGATACGTGATAAGCTGTTCACCACTTACAAGGCTTCTCTGCTGAACAGTCCTAACTCTAATCTTAACTCTAAATAGAGCCCCAACTTTTGGTCACATATCCAATATCTTTCTAAACCAAGAGCATACCTCACATGGAGATTCCCAGGTCTCCCAAACTGACACTCTAAGACCGCACCCCCTCTCATCTGCAATCCCAGACAGGCTCTAAAACACACATTCAAAATGGAGGTTGCTTCAAATCGGTTTATAAAGTAATATATATTGCAGGTGCTCAAAGAAAGGGAAATTTGCACAAAAACAAAACATGGCCTTGCACTCTAGCCATTACTACGTTACTAATCATGATCTCCTATCTTTAAAATAAAAGTCAGAGAAATAGTATCTGCAGATATGTGATAAGCCATCCGCCACTTCCAAGGCTTCTCAGCTGGATGGTCCTAACTCTAATCTAGAATGGAATTGTCTTTCAACATTCCACTCTTTCTGCAGATGTATGTCTGTTGTTTAGTTGGATTCTAAGCAATGATATGTTTAAAAGTACAAATAAATTGAGCTGGAGTAAAGGTTCCACTATATTTTGATAATGATAAAGTGGACTTATGGGCTCTTCTTATTCAACTCTGTTTGCTTCTGTCTTGCTTCCTGCACCAGTTTAGTACTTGTGTATCTGCCTTACGTCATATTCTTTAACCTTCATGCACACAGTTTAAACACAGCCCTAATACCTACCACATAGCTGGCAAGAATTAATCAGTATATTAGCTTAAAATAAAATATATTTTAAACTTTAAAAATTAAGTTTTAAACCACACCACTGCACCAGTGATCTTTTTATAATTTTTGCAAATAGTCAAACAAATATATCCAGCAATAGAATTTAACCTGCTCAAGCCACATAGCAAGGAGACAGGGCCAGAGTCTGGATTGGAAGAAGTGGCGTATCTCCCTCTTGTGTTCATAACCCCTCATACATAGGTAATCTTTGTCAATGAGCTGCATAGTTGTGCTAAATCGAATCAAGGTCAACAACAGGTAACAGGTTACCATGTGTTTTATTTTATATTTCAAGTGTATGAGTGTAAAATAGATAATACTTAGAATTTATAGAATACATTTGTTTTATTAACATGCAAAATGTGTAGAGCTGATGTTAGAGCAATGGACCCCTGAGGTAATGGAGAGTAGGAATCACTGTCAAAGGCTTGGCCTACTGTTGCTCTAAAATCACAGAAGCCATTTTGTACAAAGGACTTTTGTGTTGTATTTTAGTTGGTGTTTTATATTTTCCAACGCTAATTGAATCTCTCTCTCAGCTGTCTACAGTGCACATTGTTCACTAACTTCTTCTATAGTACCACATGGATCCCCAAATCAGATGCAAACACAAAACTCCATATAAAGGGTCATTTACAAACCTTACTAACAAATACAAGCCTATAGTGCCTGTGTTCATGTGCTTAAAATTGTAACCGTTTTCACACAATTTGAGGCATTGCATTAGCCACAGGATTCCATAACAGACATGTCAAAGATATGGGAAAACTAATTTTGCTTTCACCATAGGTTAGAAAAGTATGTGTAAAAAAATAAGTTAATACCATAACCTAAATATCACACAGAAACATGATATAAAGCATGTGCTGGAAAAGGGAAAGATGTCGAACAACTCTTTATAAACTGCATAAGGAGCGTTCAGTATGCAATTAATAGCCAACTCACTTCTAAAGCATGTAGCTATTTTGCTATTATGTACTGCCGGATATTAGAAGTACTTGTTCTATGGTAGCAGAAAAGTTTTAGGTAAGCTGTATATTACTTCTGGTATCTTTTTTCAGGTTCCATAATACTGCCGTAGTTTGTTATGTAGACAGATACTTCTGTCATTGGCCCATCAAGTGCTGTAACTTAGCAACTCCCACTGCTTTTGTTAGGGTGTGCTGTCCAATCTCCTTAATGAATAAGAGCACCATGACAGGTAATTGATGCTGTGCCGTTTAGGTGATAAATAATTCACTGTCTGGGTAATTCTATACATATCCCAAATCAGATTATGCAATGGAACAGCCATGTCATACCTGCTTCAGGTCCTTTTTCTCTGTTTTATGATGTCAGACAAGGGATAATAGCAGCCACATGCTCTCCTTTCATCCCATTCCAACCATCTTTGTTTGTGCCAAAGGCATTAGCATGTAAGAAGTATAAATAATATGCAAGGAGCACCTCTAAATTAATTACTAGTGTGCCAAATAGGTCAAAGGGTTTTCTCCTGGCAGGAATTTCTTGCAACCTCCCTTCTTGGGGGCACTTATTATAAACATTAATATGTTGAAATAAATGTGACTGTGATGACAAGAAAAAAAATGTCTTCTTTTGTGACAATCATTCTACTCAGTTGCTGATAAATCTGTTACAATTACGTATCATAAATTATGTGTGATGGGTAAAGTTGGTGACATCATTTCACGCATAGGACCAGATCCAACCCTTGGCTGCCTCTGACCACAGCAGCAGAGGAGATCCAGTGCCAGATCCCTGCAGCATCCTATCTACTGTATGGAGTTACGATACAGTATCCTACCTTTATATTTCTGCACCGTCCCCACGTAAAATGAACTTACTGAACTAATTACATGCCTTCTCTCTCACAGAGCAGACGCACTTTTGCTTCCTGATCCGTCCTACTTCGCTGTCAGAATTTTTACTAGGGCGGAATACTGGTTCCTGGGGATCCAGATCTGTCCTTGTAATGTGGCACTAGCACATGCACAGCTTACCAAAGGGGGACCTCTGTAGTAAGTCTGGATCCAAC
Source organism: Limnodynastes dumerilii (assembly GCA_011038615.1). Taxonomy (NCBI): domain Eukaryota; kingdom Metazoa; phylum Chordata; class Amphibia; order Anura; family Limnodynastidae; genus Limnodynastes; species Limnodynastes dumerilii. The sequence goes on from WWET01001643.1 coordinate 169,677, forward strand.
CCATAATTAGATTTTATATGAAATCTTGTGAGTCAAAAATCTATTTAAAAACTAGATCATATAAGGATAGAACAGTGTCAGAAGATCTGCTCGGTGTGTACACACTGCATTATATTCCTGGCTATCAGACCTGTAGAATTTGTGCAAGTGTGTACCTAGCTTTAAGTGAATTATAGCAAGTACCTGTAACCCTGCATCATGCACTATACTCCTCAGCCTCTATTCAGCTTGGCCCCATGGTTCACTGCTCTCATTGTCCTGCCTTTCCTGCTACCTGTGATAAGCACCTGGCTGTTAACACTATCCAGGAACAGTGCAATGTCTTTCAAGCAGCCTCCAGTCCTGCATAAAACAAGCGGAAACACAGCTATGCCGAACTGCTCTGAAACAAAAGCATTATAAGTAGCGCTAGTTTACAGAATCAGCAATTGCCTGGTTAAATATCATAAAGAAACGTTCTGTATGTAATATGTATATCTGGCATATCTGAAAATATCTTATAAAATATTTTAAATGAATGGTCATATGTAGCATCACATCATTAAATAAAACATCTAATTTAATTCATAAGCAATATAAATAATGTGATCATTGTGACTTCTCCCTATCCGCAGGACCTCTGCTGGTTGCTGTAACATAGCAATGGCACAATATGTGTTGTGCGTGGCATCAGTACACTATTAGCATAATCAGCCCTGTCTCCTTGATGGCTGATGGAAGAAAATTAAGAGGTATTTGAATGACTACCATCAGGATGCATATTTTTTATGTATCTATATAATTTTCCCACAATGGAATAGCTATAAAGTAAAAATTTTTATTAACCAGTAGTTAACCTGCCCTGCTAGCTGTAAAATAAAGTACAGAAATATTAGTTACATACACCTGCCACTTTCAAGACTTTTTTTTTTTTGCTAAACGGGTCCTAATGATTAACAACATTGGGTCATAAATCAAATACATTTTAATTAAATGAAGTTTACAATAGGATCTAACTCACCTAGAGACACACCCCTTAAAGCCTCAAAAATCCTTCTGTGTACCAACACCCCCTGTCAGTAGCTGGTCTCAGACATGCTTCCAAATAACATTACATAAAATGACAGCACTCAAATAATTATAGACCAATAAACAGCTGTATACAAGGCAGGGGTAACTCACAGAAACAATGAAGAGTTGTTTATTGGAGTCCCAGGACATAACACCTGGTAAAAATAGGAGCATCCTCATAGGAAAGAAAAGCATGGGGTCTATTTAGAAAAAGAGGAAAAAACAATAATAACATGCGTAGCTCTGAATATAAAGAGCCATGGGGTCTCAGCAGTCCAGCATTGATCTTCTGTACAGTTCCTCAGTGATCAAGATAAAATGTTTGCAGCTAATCACCGGTGATCACAAAGGGCCGGATCCAGAACTACGTCCATCTTCCATAGACAGGCTTCTTTTAGACTGCATATACGCAATCTGCGTATCGTTTTGAAGATTACGTACAATAGCTACTACACATGTGCAGTAGCTACTGTTTATTGAATTACGTCCGTCTATGTATGTAACGTCCGCCCAAAGTATGTAAGTTTAATTAAATTATGAAAGTATAGGACTGGATTGCCATTTACCATATAGGCCCGTATTCACACCTTAGATGCACATATTTAGTAAATTACCTACTAGTAGGTCACTTACGCAATCTACGTACCAGTTTGCTACGTAGATTGCCTCCGTGCGGTCTTTAAAGACCGCACGGAGTATTTTAAGTAGAAAGAGGCAGCGTAATGCTGCTTCAGGGAGTGATTAGGTAGAAGTGGGAGGGGGGAGGCGGGGAGAGAAAGGAAACACTGCACGGTTAGATAAGTTAGCCCTATAGCATTCATAAGTGCCATAAGGTACCTAAAAACAGGGGTGGGATGGGGTGGGTTGGGAGAGGGGACCAGAGAAGTAGGTGCGGATACACTCGCAAGTCTGAATCCGGTCCATAGTATGTAATTAGCTTAGCTGGACATACACTGAAATCTCATTTTACATCTTATCATATGAGTAAAAAACTTACAGCAGGGGGGGCGTGGCCTGACGGCAATGGAGTAGGACGCAGCAGAGCTGAGCTCCGTGCCCTACTCATCCTGTAATCCCATCCTGCGGTGCTTTTTTGGCCAGATTCCTCTGTCTCCTGCACCCTTACCTATGTGAAGCTCTCTGGATCGCTGGAGGGGGATTTTTCAGTGCGGAGCTGCTTGTAGGCTGTGGCGGAAGGCAGGCGGTCGGCTGCGGAGGTCTGGTGGAACAGTGTGGCTTTAGTGGGAACCTGGCCAGTAAAGGTACTCCTGTTGAAACTGGACCCATACTCACCTCTATCCTGGCTCCTGTCAGTTTCGCGCCATTCACCACGTGGGAGGCGCCATCTTGGATTTTCTGAGCAGTGTGGGGCATATGTGAGACAGAGTATAGCCCTGCTTTATTCCTAAATCATTCTGTCACGCAGTATACAGCTGAGAGACACATTACAGGCTGTGGGAAGAAAGTTATTTGTCCAGCTCCTCTATCACACTGAATTATCACACCTCTATCACATCGTTTGGGCCAGACAGCATAAAACTGGTGGATGCATTACAGGCACCTTTTCTTAGGGGCAATACCTTTCTATGTACTCTCTACATTGAAGGACTATCCTGCCTAGAGTTGTTGTGCTGTGGGGGGGTGATTACCCAATACTCCAGTGTGCCATATATACATCTATATAATTATTGCAGAGCTGTCTAGCTATAGTCTCTATTGCTATCCTGGTGTTCTCTATCTACTATCCTGGCAAGTAATTTAACATTGATATCTGTCTTGGCTCCTTTGTCTGCTGTGCACTAATGGGGAAGAATTTGCAATCAGTGGCGGCGGTGAAACTCCGACAATACGCCCATCAGAGCAATAAGGCTCCTCCCCCTGCGCAAACGGAGCAGGAGCCTGTGCCTCCTGAGACCTCCTCAGACACTGGAGGGTCGGACATTACTATGGCGCAATTACTGGTAGCTATTAGTGCATCGGAGCAGCGTATTGCAGAACAGATAGGGGCAGTAAAGTCTGATACCTCATTGCTCCGGCAAGATATTCAAAAAATTCGGGAGAGAGTTGGCGAAGTTACATAGTTACATAGTAGATGAGGTTGAAAAAAGACAACAGTCCATCAAGTTCAACCTATTTTGGATCTCCTGCGATCCCTATCTTTATATTGGAAGTTAATCCATATAAAGCAACATCAAAACTGTTGCAATCCTAAGATAAATAAACACATACATTTCTACCTTGCTCCACTACTGTCCTTTATTTAAATTAGCGGTCCTGGTAACCCTGAATGTCCTTTTCTGCTAAAAATGTATCTAATCCTTTCTTAAACATATCCAGTGAATCTGCCATCACAACCTTTTCTGGCAGTGAATTCCACATCCTGACTGCCCTTACTGTGAAGAACCCTTTCCTTTGCTGGTTGTGAAACTTCTTTTCCTCTAACCTTAGTGGGTGCCCCCTTGTCCTGTGTACAGTCCTTGGGGTAAAAAGTTCCTTTGAAAGTTCTCTGTATTGACCCATGATGTATTTGTATATATTGATCATATCTCCTCTTAGACGCCTCTTTTCTAAAGTAAACATGTCTAAACTGGCTAGCCTTTCCTCATAGCTCAATGACTCCATACCCTTTAACAATTTTGTTGCCCTTCTCTGAACCCTTTCTAGTTCCAATATGTCTTTTTTATGGATTGGTGCCCAGAACTGAACTGCATATTCTAGATGAGGCCTCACCAATGATTTATATAGTGGCAAAATTACACAGTCTTCCCTTGCATCTATTCCCCTTTTTATGCATGCTAATACTTTATTGGCCCTTGCAGCTGCTGCTTGGCATTGAGCACTATTGCTAAGTCTATTGTCCACAAGCACTCCCAAATCCTTCTCCATTAAAGATTCTCCTAAATTTACCCCGTTTAATTTATAGATTGCATGCTTGTTTTTGATCCCTAAATGCATAATCTTACATTTATCTATGTTAAACCTCATCTTCCATTTGGCCACCCAATCCTCTAGTTTACTCAAGTCCCTCTGCAAGGACGCTACATCTTGCTCAGATTCTATTACCTAAGTTGAGACCAGAGTTTCCACCCTTGAGGATGGGATAGGTCCACTGAAAGTCCAGGTGGCGGAATTGCAGACGCAGATGTCCTCCTTTAAGGCTCGTCTTAACGATATGGAGGAGCGGTTGAGGAGAAATAATATTCGTTTTGTTGGTCTCCTTGAGAGATCGGAGGGCTCCCATCCTGAGGCCTTTTTGGAATCGTGGTTGTCGCAGCTTCTCGGCAGAGAGGAACTATCTTCCCAGATGCCCGGCCAAAGTCCACTGCCGGGAGCTCCGCCTCGTACGCTGATCACTAAGGTCCTGAATTTTAAAGATCGGGATGCAATTCTTCGTTTAGCTCAGCTGAAGGGTCCCTTGATGTTCAACAACCTTAAAATCTCGGTATTTCCTGATTTTGCTGTTGAGGTACAAAGATCCCGTGCCCAGTTTCTGAAAGTCAAGCGGCGACTGCGAGATCTCCAGCTTTCCTATGGAATGATGTATACCTCCAAGTTGCGAGTCGTGGCGGAAGGTCAAGTCCATATATTTGAAACGCAGAGGGCGGCGGCGAGGTGGCTGGATGGGTACGCTCCTGGTCCGCGTCAGTTGGAAGCTGCAAGGGAGTAGTTGATTTATATTGTTTCCCAATGGATTACAAATGTTGGATCTCATTGTTCTTCAGCTTGGCCTCCTGTTGCTAAGTTTGTCACAGCCTCTCTTGATGGGGAACTACCATTAGTGGAGGCTTGGCTGGGGTAGCAGGCGCCTGCTTCGTGCCAGCTGGATGTCGCGGGAGAGTGCTCGGACTCTTGATATCCTCGGATGGATTACATTTACTGGACTTCCTCTTGTTCCTTAATTTGGACCTATCCTGGTGAGACTGTTCCAGCTTCTCTTTTTTTCTTTATTTTAATAAGCATGTATTAACATAGGGCCTGTTTTGGAGTGGTAACAGGGGTATATGTCCTGATGTTCTGTGTCAAAAAGTGCCTTTCTAAATAATGCACGGATCTCTATATTAGTATAGCTTACTAAGTTAGTTACTCGGGGTTTGCCCTGAGCTTAGAATTTAAAGTTGGGTTTTAAGTGTCTGATTTAACGTTTAGGTTGCCCACTTGGATGTGTCCCTTTCATATCTAAGTTACCTTTAAGTTAGGGAATAAAGTATACATTATGTTTGGGAATGTATATGGGGTGGGATTGGGGTGGAAAGGGTTGGGGGGCACATGGGTTTTGTGTTATGTTTTATTTAATTTTGTTTTTACTCAGTCAGCAATGCAATTACAATTGTTTAGAGCTTGGTTACATTTGGTCAGGGATGTTTCTCCATTTGTTATGTACTATCTTATAGATGATGCGGGGTAGTGGAACCTCTTCGCCTGTTTCAGTGAATAGCTGGAACGTGCGGGGTATTAATGATAGGGTTAAGCGGTCGTTGGTGTTAAAACAAATTAAAGGTTATAACCCGGATATTGTGTGTCTATTAGAAACTCATCTCACTGGGAGTAAATTGTTGTCCCTTTAAGCGTCAGTGGGTAGGGCGGATGTTTCACGCCCCCTTTACTAATCATTCTAGAGGGATTTCCGTACTAATTCATAAAAGGGTGGGATTCCAGCTTGAGAGAGTCAAAGTGGATCCGTAGGGTCGTTATGTATTTATCCATGCTTTTATTTACTCTGTACCATTGACTATAGCGGCCATCTATGTTCCTCCTCCCTTTTCCCCAGTAATTTTGAGTCATCTAGTGGAATTTGTGTCACTTGTTCCGGTCTCTCTCCTGATATGTATTGGTGATTTCAATATAGTAATTTTCCCGGAGAGGGACAGGTGGAGAGAGAGCGGTGCGGTGTCGTGCGGCTCTTCTGCTCGCTTCAAATCCATGTTGGGGGAATTTGGGTTGGTTGATGTGTGGAGGATCAGAAACCCTTTGGCAGCCCAGTACTCATGCTTCTCCTCCTCGAACCGTACCTTTTCGAGGATAGATTTTGCATTGGTCTCGCAGTCTCATGTAAAGTCGGTAGTGGATGTAGATTATTTACCATGGGGTATCTCAGATCATGCTCCTATCAAACTGCTGTGGGATGTTGCGCTTCCTAGAGGGGCATCTTTTTGGAGACTTAACCCCTTCTGGCTGAAATTGGTGGGGCAAGATTCTGCACTGGTGGAAACATGGGAGGGATATTTTAGTACTAATAAGGATCATAGCAATTCTTTTATTGTTTGGGATGCCTTTAAGGCATTTACAAGAGGTTCTCTCATAGCCCGTGTTACTAAATTTAAGAAAGACTCTAAACGGCAGGAGGTGGACCTCCAGTAGAAGTGTCAGTCTCTGGAGGCGGTGTACCTGAATACTAGATTGAGCTCAGATAGAGTAGTATGGTGAAACTGTCAGCAGGCCTACTCTGATTACCTTTTGGCAAAGTCTAAACGGAAGCTTCTATTTTCCAGTCATTCTTGGTATGGTCAATCCGATAGATGTCGTAGCTTTCTGGCATATCTTGCCAGAGATGAAAGGACTGCCACGGTAATTAATGACATTATGGATTGTAATTGTGAATTGCAGCGTGGTATCCCTGACATAGTTGGTGTATTTCTTGATCACTTTAAAACTGTATATGCCTCGAGGGCTTGTTATGGCCCTGAGGAACTGGTGGGCTTCCTGGCTGATGTTCCCCTGCCTCGATTGACTCTTGATAGTAGGTCCATTCTCGATGCACCCTTTACTAAGGATGAGATAGAAACTGCAATTAGTTCATTCCCTAATAACAAAGCACCAGGTTTAGATGGTATCCCCATTGAAATATATAAAATGTATAGGGATTTTTTTGTCCCCAGACTATATGACTTGTTTAACCAATTGAGGGATGGTGAGGCCCCCCCTGCATCTATGCGTGAAGCTTTGATTATTGTATTGTTGAAACCCGGAAAAGATCCTACCTTAGTGGATTCTTATAGGCCCATCTCGCTCCTCACCACGGATATCAAGATATTTACTAAGATTTTGGCCATTCGGCTTACTCATGTGGTAGAGGAATTAATCCACCCAGATCAGACGGGGTTTATGCCTCGGAAGTCCACCAGTATTAATTTGAGACGGTTGTACACTATTTTGCAGTTGCGGCATCCGGAGGGGGCTGGTGGGGTGGTGATCTCTCTGGATGCTGCAAAGGCCTTTGACTCTGTGGAGTGGTGCTATTTGTGGCTGGTGCTGGAGAAAATGGGGTTGGGCCCCCAATTTATTAACTGGGTTAAAATTCTGTATTCCGCACCGCTGGCCAGAGTGTCAACGGGTTTATATCTGAGGTCTTTTCTCTGGGTAGGGGGACGCGTCAAGGGTGCCTATTATCCCCAACTTTGTTTGCGCTGGCAATGGAACCCCTCGATTGTTTAATAAGGGCTACTCCACTGATTAAAGGCGTCATTGCAGGGGAGGCGGAAGAGAAAATAGCTTTGTATGCCGATGATCTCCTGTTGTTTCTTGCAGACACTCAGGGGTCCTTGGATGCATTGCTACAAGTGGTAAATAGGTGTTTTTTCTGGCCTTCTCATTAATTGGGGGAAATCCTACATAATGCCTCTTGTGGGCTCAGTTCCAGGGGTCTGTCGTCCTGATTGTCCTTTACAGTGGACTTCCCAATTCAAGTATCTCGGTATCTCAATCTCCAATAACACGCTGGACTTCTCTCCTTTTTATCTAGTTCCAATTATTGATAACTTAGAGGTTAGGATGAAAGTTTGGAGTAGATTGCCTTACGGTCTTGGGTAGAGTTAATCTACTAAAAATGATAGTGCAGCCTAAATTGTTGTATGTGCTTCTTCAGTCGCCAATTCTGATTCATAAAAAACTTTTTCATAAACTTAATTCCCTGTTTATCTCTTTTGTGTGGGGAGGCAAACGAGTCAGGATTAGTAAGGACAACTTATGCAGGCCCAGGGGCAGGGGGGGGTATGGCACTTCCGGATTTGTATTTATATTACTGTGCGGCCCAATTATCACATTTACGGGTCTGGGTTACAGAAGCCTCTCAGGGCGACCTACATTGGACCCTGGTGGAGCAGGCAGGATTTAATCACTCCCCTATACAGGCTCTGTTATCGGGTCCTTATCCTTGTGGTTCTGCTCCCATTATCCTTCTGGCTCAGAAAATATAGCGGTGGGCTCATGGCTTCTTTGGGGGAGAAAACATTGATCCTGCTACTCCGCTGTGGGGGAATAAGTTGTTTTCTACTCTTAAAGCCTTTGAAGGTTCTGATATATGGCATAGATGGGGGAAAGACACTTGTCATCACATATTCGATGAGGCAGGGTTTAAAACTTTGGCGCAACTTAAGGTCGAATTCTCGCTCCCTGAGTACATGTGGTTTAATTACTATAGACTTAGGCACGTGAATACGGCTCAATTTGGTCAGTTGAATCCCCTTTTTTCAGTATCTCCGGTTAGGAAGGCGTTGCTGGCTATTGGAGAAGAACATGTAGTGTCTGGAATCTATTCGGCACTGCTGGCAGCTATGTCCAAAACATCTCTGGAGCGTATTAGACTGCAGTGGATGGAGGATCTTGGTCCCCTGGATGATGAGGAATGGGAGGCAATTTTGGGCAGCTCTCAGGGTTTGACAGCTAGTATTAGGCACCAGCAAATTCAAGTTTATTTAATTCACCGTGTATACCTTACACCTGCCAGGCTGGCTAGGATTAATAGCTCCCATTTAAATGTATGCCCTAAATGTGGGGGGAGGATGCTAATTTTATGCACCTGCTTTGGGTGTGTCCACAGGTGCAAAGTTTTTGGAATACGGTCCTTAATGTTATCAGGCAAACGGGGGCTGCTATTCCGACTATTGACCCAAAATGGTGTCTATTTGGTATAGGGCTTGAAGACCACTTTTCTCAAACAAAACAAAAGTATGTTACCTTTTTATGTATGTGGGCTAAGGTATGCATAGTTAGATTTTGGTGTGCCACTGCTTCTCCTGCGCTTGGGGACTGGCTGCAGGTAGTTAATACCTCTTTGAGTCATGAGAAGTTTATTTATGAGAGTAGGGGTCTTCCGCATAAATTTTACAAGATATGGGACGACTGGCTTGACTCTGAGTTTTATGGAGGTCTCCCCATATGTGAATTAAGTGTCGGCGAGTAAATGTATTCATATGCATTATATATTGATGTTTTATGCTGTAACTGTGCTGATTATGTGTGACCAAATGGATGTAAACAATTGCTTGTTGTAAACTATCTTATGTCTTTCTATATGTAAGGTTTCTTTTTTTGTGTTGCTGTCTGTTTCTAAAATTCAATAAAAATCATTTGAATAAAAAAAAAAAAAACTTACAGCAGGGTGTCTTGTCACTTTAGCAGTGATGAGATGCTGCAGGACTCTAAGGTGAGTATAGGGGGGAGGGAATTGACAGGCCAGGACCTGGTACAGGAGTAATTTTAGCTGGTACAGACCGTTGAAAAACGGTATTGTGCTGGCTAAATAGGTACAGTTGGAAGGTATGTTATCCCTGTGCTGATACTGACCTTTGGCGTTGTCTAATTTATCTGATTGCTCTGATTTCTTTTGGTTGCTTGATAAGTTGTTCTGGTTACATGGTGTCAACTTGCCTTTCTTTTTTGTCCATTTTTTATATATTTAGATTTATATTTTTGTTAACCAACATGTACAGATCACAGTGCTGGTGAGAATGACACCTCATTAATTAAAATGACATAATTGTTCTCACACAACACGTTATTACTGAGAATTATAAGAAAGGAGTGTTCCACTAAAATCTAATGAAAATGTTGTTGAATCAGCTCTGCAGCCATGTTTCCGTTCACTTCTGTTGGGTGTCCTGCATCAGCCCAGGGCTCGTATAAATACAGAGGGAGGCTACGTAATCATAGTTCAATAGAACCAGCTGCAGAGAGTTTAACAGTTTAATAAAAGAAGTGTACTACATAACACGCAATGTTTATGATTTAGCAAAACAGTGTGTTTTATTTTACAATCTTCTGGATTTCTGCAGGTTGTGTGGGGGTTGTTTCTTTTCTTTTTCTTTTTTTTTTGTACTGAGAGGTGTTGTATTTTAATTGGGTAGGGAGAAGAATAAAGGAAAAGACAATAACATATTTAATAATGTAATGATACTATAATACTATATGTATGATAGCGTACTGTATGATATTACTGTCTAAAACTCTCTCTGTACAGCGCTGCGGAAACCTTGTGGCACCTTATAAATAAACATTAATAATAATAATAATAATAATAATAATAATAATGGATCAGTAATTGCAAAAAGAATAAAAAACAACAGAGGGATATTCATATTTTATTTATTTGTTGAGGGCTAAATTCAGAGGGTTCACGCACAGTGACTTTGATGGAAAAGATAACTTTTTGCCTTTTTGCTATTGCATTCTATGCACTAAAACTCTTGAACATGTCTATGGTGTTTTCAAATAATTGCTCATAATAATATTCATGTTTATTAGAAAAATGAAATCACTGAAAACTGGTCATTCTCTCTGCTAATGTATTTTGCAGGCAAAGCAGTTGGAAGTGTTTGCTCAGCCCTGGCTGCTCTGGAATACTGTCACAATAGGATGACCAAAAGCATAAATATTTCAGGGCTTTAATTAAAGCTATCTTCTTAGATATATGAGAGAGTCTGTTGCAAATAAATACTATTTGTTATGTAGTCTCTAAAGCCATTATGTTGTCAATATGCCTGAATTGTGTAATATAGTGTGAAAGCTGACTTAACAAAATACTCAGCATCGAATCACAACAAATAAAAGCACATACATATTGTTTTAAATCCAACTGTATTGTTATGTTTCATTTGAAGATTCCTTATATTTGTTTACTTTATTTTTGTAGTTGTTTTGAAGTTATATTGCCATTTGAAATTTTTTTAATAAAAAGGCATAATCACAAAAAATAATATTGTCTAATATAATTATTATATAGTATAATTTAATTCTTACTGTAGCAAAATAAACAAAATTAAATTGCAGATCATATTCTTAAATCTATTACATCACATCTGATGAAAGAAGGGGGAAAATATATAGAAATTTTCAAAAATTGATAGTAAATGAGAAAAGATATTTGTTACAGAATAACATTTTATTTAAAGTTTTTATATATATTTATTTTACTATTTTTCAATATTAATGTGGCCTATTTACTAGACCAGTTATTATGTTTAAAGGGTCCAAAAGCTAATGCTCCTGGAATTTCTAAGCAACCACATCTAATTACACTCAATTTGTCTTGAAAAAGTCCAGATTTCGGATGAAACGCGTTGACGTTGTCAGTTTCCCACATCTGCTATACTGCTAAATAATCGGGCTGTGTGCAATATATCCGGCTTACATGTTTGCAGCATCAATCCTGTCCTTCGATATTATACATCACAGTTTCCAACTACTCCCGGTGGGGACGCCCGTCGGTAGAGTTAGACTCTTGCAGCTTTGGTGTTGAGGTGATAAACGGCTCCCTCCAGCAGACTGCAATATATCAGGTGACTGTGTCTAGCTATCGCTGCCCCAGGCGGAAGATTTTTTCTCTGCAAATTATCTTCTTTCAGTGTCTTTGTAGCCAACTCTTGGTGCGGCTGCCTAAAAATTGATATACAGCAATCCCAAAACCACAGAGCATATGTACTTATCTCAATTCTGTGTATGGAAGTGAACATTATTAGCCATTGTGTTGATTACAATATACGGACTTCCACTTCCCCATTTTATTATAACCAGAACAGAGTACTGAAGTATTAACACCTGGAGACAGGCTATATATATTTTTTTCAAGTTTCACCCCAAGTCACTCATCTGGTATTTGGAACTTATACCATTATCTATCTACTATAGCAGTCAATCAATTGTGGGAACAAGTTTTATTGAGTTCTTTGTTATATGTTTTAATACTTATATTAAATTGTTTTATTTATGGGTAGTTGCGATTTTTAGGTTCATTTTGCATATTTTTCCCTGTTGTCCACTACCCCCCCTATTTTAACCCACTACCATTTTCTTCATTTATGGTATTAACCTTGATATTGTTTATTCAACACTATATGTACTATATGCATACTATTTTACACCTTTAGCGCTGTTATTCTTTTGTTTTCTGTTGATTTATTGAGGTGATTACACTTCCCCTTTTAAGCTGGCCACACACTAGAGCGATTATCGTGCCGATTTGCCAATTATCGCGGATTGGACGAATTATCACTGTAGTGTGTGGTGCCGATAATTTCCCGAAACTCACGATAATCCTCCCAAAATGCCTGCCAGCAGATAATCGCATCTTTTGGGAATACCAATTGATTATCGTTTATCGTTTGCAAAATCGTGCAGTGTGTGGCCATTTACAGATAATCTTACAAGTTAACCCCTGCAGGGTGCGTCTATCTTGATGTACAGAACGTCCTTCCTGTATGTATCACGTGAGCAGTACTGCAAGTGCCGTTACATAAACCTGCAATTAGCCAGCATTGTGTTTGCACGAATCTTCGTACGGTGTGTGTTACAGAATATAATGAATGTATATTTGAAATAAGGACTCATTATGATCCTGTCTCCCAAGTGCAATGTAAGCAAAGTTTAATGTGTAATCTATGTATTATGAACTACAACAGGCTATCTGCCAATACAGAAGAGAAATGCAGAAGAAATAAAGAGCAAGTTTTTCTAATAAATTTTTTTTTTTATTGTAGCACTTGTCCTGAAGAAAATAAAGCTTTTCTGATGGACCTTTATTACAGTTCAAAACAAACCACAAAGTGACTCCTAAAATGCTTCTGTCAATCACACTCGGGTCTGTCCCTTATGTAAAACATGTGACGATTATCGCATAGTTTGTGGCCACAAAAGATTTTATGCACTACAATAAAAGCACTGAAAAATCGCTCCCTTTTTTTTTTTTAATCGGACGAATTAACGCATAGTCTATGGCACCGATATCGTTACCTCTCACTAGAGGGAAAATTGGGACAATTATGTAGAATCTCATGCTGTGACAATAATCGCTCTAGCGTGTGCAAGAAGCCTGTCAGGTAAAATGGGGGAGTTAGAACTAGAAGCAATGAAAGAACAATATGATATTATTGGTATTACTGAGACATGGTGGGATGTTACACAGGACTGGACAGTCAACTTGGAGGGCTATACTCTGTTCAGGAGGGATATGGTAAATAAAAAGGGAGGAGGGGTATGTCTTTATGTTAAGCCAATGTTAAAACCAAGTATACAGGAAGTTATCTATGAGGGTATTGGTGATAATATAGAGGCATTGTGGGTGGAAATATCCAGTGGAAGTTCAAATAAATTTCTGATAGGGATATGCGATAAACCACCAAATATTAGTTTAACTGAGGAAGCCCAACTTAAACAGCAAATAGCAAAGGCAGCACAGCAAGGTCAAGTTTTAATTATGGGAGATTTTAATTATCCAGATATTGATTGGAGTACTGAGACTTGTGGTACAGTTAGGGGAAACGGGTTTCTGAGCATGCTAAAAGACCATTACATGTCCCAAATAGTAGAGGAACCAACTAGGAAGCAGTCTATACTGGACCTAGTAATAACAAATAATGTAGAGGTTATATCAAATATTCAAGTAAGGGAAAACTTAGGAAACAGTGATCATAATATGAACACATTCGAGATTAGTTTCCAGAAGCAACAGTATAAGGGATTAACTAGGACTTTAAATTTTAGAAAAGCTAATTTTAATATGCTAAAGGAGTCTATAAAAGACAGACTGGGATGCAGTTTTGGAAGAAAAAAAATACAGAAGAAAAGTGGGCTGTCTTCAAAATTATGTTAGAAACATATACACATAAGTTCATTCCTATAGAAAGCAAACAGAAAAGAGTCAAGTAAAAACCAATGTGGCTAAATAAAAAGGTTAGGGATGAAATGAAAAAAAAAGAAGCATGCATTTAAATTGTTTAAATCTGAAGGAACTGAGGAGTCCTTCCATAACTATAAGGAATGTAATAAGAAATGCAAAAAGGAAATCAGATTAGCAAAAATAGAGACTGAAAAACAAGTTGCAAAAGAAAGTAAGACAAACCCTAAAAAGTTTTTTAAGTATATAAATAGCAAAAGGATCAAAAAAGACAATATAGGACCCCTAAAAAGTGAGATGGGTGGATTGATAAATGATGAAAAGGAAAAGCAGAGGTATTAAACACTTTCTTTTCTTCAGTGTATACTAGAGAGGAAGAAATGGTAGGAATAATACATAAAAATGGAAGTGCAACTGTACCATCACATAATATTTGTTTTACAGAAGAAGAAGTCCAAAGGCGGTTGAAGAAAATTAAGATAAATAAAGCTCCTGGCCCTGATGGTATACATCCAAAGGTTCTAATGGAGCTACATTCAGAAATTGCTAGACCGTTGTTTTTAATTTTCATAGACTCAATTTCAACAGGCTATGTACCAAGGGATTGGCGCATAGCAGATGTAGTGCCATTGTTTAAAAAGGGAATAAGATCACAAC
>WWET01001643.1:184473-194542 GCA_011038615.1 Limnodynastes dumerilii
TTGGAACTAGAAAGGGTTCAGAGAAGGGCAACAGAACTGATAAAGGGTATGGAGTCATTGAACTATGAGGAAAGGCAAGTTTATACATGAGGAGAGGAAGTTTCACAGCCAGCAAAGGAAAGGGTTCTTCACAGTAAGGGCAGTCAGGATGTGGAGTCACTGCCAGGGAAGGGTTCTTCACAGTAAGGGCAGTCAGGATGTGGAGTCACTGCCAGGGAAGGGTTCTTCACAGTAAGGGCAGTCAGGATGTGGAGTCACTGCCAGGGAAGGGTTCTTCACAGTAAGGGCAGTCAGGATGTGGAGTCACTGCCAGGAAAGGGTTCTTCACAGTAAGGGCAGTCAGGATGTGGAATTCACTGCCAGAAAAGGTTGTGATGGCAGATTCACTGGATATGTTTAAGAAAGGATTAGATACATTTTTAGCAGAAAAGGACATTCAGGGTTACCAGGACCGCTGATTTAAATAAAGGACAGTAGTGGAGCAAGGTAGAAATGTATGTATTTATTTATCTTAGGATTGCAACAGTTTTGAGGTTGCTTTATATGGATTAACTTCCAATATAAAGATAGGGATCGCAGGAGATCCAAAATAGGTTGAACTTGATGGACTGTTGTCTTTTTTCAACCTCATCAACTATGTAACTATGTAACTATGTGTGCCCAGCTTTACATGCTGCTTTGTGCGTTTGATGCCAATGTATTATTGTGTGTATATATAATTTTTCAAACCACCCACTAACTATCTGCTTTCATCTTATTAATATTTGAATATAAAATCACGTGTATTAAATATTGCTCAATTGATATAAGTCCATTTGGAGTATATAAGCGCGCTCATTCTTATTTTCTATCCTTATAATAACAACATCTAATTATCTATTTACTGAAAGGGCAGAGGCAGAGATATCAAAGAGCAGGGGTAGGAAGCAGAATATATTTGCTTTTAGAGATCACAGTGAGAAGGTAAAGCTGGCAACACACTGAAGCAGATATCTTCTCAAGCATACAATTATCATAGATTGGACCAAAAATCGCTCTAGTGTGTACTACTGATGGATTGATTTCTGAAACCTCATATAATCAGCTGCATGGGCTTCCTGCCACGATTGACAGAAGGCCTATAATGCCAATCAAGGCAGAAAGTGAAAGAAGTTTCATGCAGCCAGTCAGCTGCAAGCGACTTCTGTCATTCACAGCAGCCCACTTCCTCCTCAACTTGGATTATCACTCCCAGCAAGAGCAGTGTATGGGGCCAATAGTGGGAAAATCGTCCCGTTTATCAGCCACCTCCTGGGAGCGATAATAGTGTGTGTCCAGCTTAACACAGTCTGTAGATGGCATCAGTGTAGACCATACATGTAAAAATATATGACACTGCACAGTAGCTCCAGCAGTGAAGCTACAAGGGGAGTAAGAACCAGTCCGTGCAGCTGCAGACAAAACAAAGTGATTTGCCTGCAAAGTTCCGTGCATCTTTTACCAGTCAATGATGTAACAATGATGTTCCAATTCTAAAGTGTGTACTCTCTCGTGACCATCTGTCCAACGACTCTGCATCAACTTCCTCAAACAGGGACGCTATTTGTGGGTGTGCATATTTCAATCTGTGATGTCATGGTTATAAAAGGTTATGAGGAGAGAAAACCACAAATCTGATGGTAGGGTGTATGTTAACCTGGGCTTCAAATTTATTTATGTTGCTTAATGTTATGCAGTAGCTTAACACTTTATTCTAGAGGTGGTGATCACTTTAAACATTGGTGTAAACAAGAAGTTTATTGGATTTATCAACTTAACTCTCTTGTTCCGGATGGGCTAAATAAAAATTATTGAACTGAATGCCGTTTTATAATAGTGGCTAGTTCTTTCTCTTTCTTTCTTTCTTTCTTTCTTTCTTTCTTTCTTTCTTACTTGATTTACAAGTAATTATTTATTTGCACTGTTGTTTTTTTTTTATTATATATTGAAAATGAGATGTAGGAAAAAATTCTTCTTTTCTATGTTACATTATTGTCTCCTCATCTTTTATACTTTTTAAATATTTGTGAACATTGTTTATTGTGAGGTTAAATAGTATGTTTTAGTAGTGCAGTGCTCCTAATTACTTCAGACTCGGACTGCCTATAAAACAGGATTCAGTTACATACTATCACTCTGAATAAATCACATCAAGTGTTGAAATGCATAAGAGTGTTTATTCATGCTGTAACTATCTGCTTTCATCTGTGGATCCATCTGTTCCTAAAGTGCCTGATTTAAAGCTGAATACTTGGATTGCAATATTATCGGTGCATATTGGATACTATTCAAAGCCGGACGTTCAGGGGCGTTTTTAAGACGCGAGGGGGTCCTTGTGCAGGATTTGTACATGCCCCCCCTTACCTGAGACAGGACTGTCTCAAAAAAGACAGAGCCTAACTGTGCTGTAAGCCCCGTCCCTTTTTCGTTCCATGAAAAGGGACAGTCCCACCGCAGGGGAAGGGGGGCTCATTCGGCATCTATTTCTTCCCTCTGGAAGATCTTAGAGGGAAGAAATAGAGGCCGAATGGCCCCCCCCCTTCTCCTGACAACCCTGGGTGCAGGATAAATACCACAGGGCCTCATGCACTGCACACCATGCACCCATTATAGATATGCCTATGCAGATGTTGGTCCTATTGAGAGCAAGATCCATCTCCAGGGCTATTTCCCTGTGTGTCCTCCCTGCTTAATATTATCTAAAGACTTCTGTTCCGACTGTCTCCCTGCTTAATATACCATCATCTGGCAGGTGTGACTTCAATTTGGGGCCGCTGCATTGTCCGTGCGTGGTTTCTTTAAGAAGGAAACTAGGCACGGTAAGATAAGGTAGCCCTATGGCACGCTTAAGTGCCATAACGTACCTAAAAACGGGGGGCATGTTAGGGGCTGCACGAGTGAGTTAGGTGCGGTTCTGTCCACACCTAACTCACTCTTAGGTGAAAATTCAGCCCTATATATACACCTGCGATTGATATCAGCTTTCCCATTGGATATTCATTTACTATTTTGATCCACTTTACCTATGGCCAAGGTTATATGGTGTTTCTTGTTATGACATGTTTATAACATATGTTTTATGAATTGTATTTAATAAATTGTATATTTTGTACCTCAGATACTAAGGAGTCTTGACCAAAGTTGTATTAATTTGTTTATTTGGCGCTATAGTTTTATTTATATTTTATTTGGTTTTTGATATTTGACAAGCTCCAAACTTGTCTTAAGACCAGCTGCCTATTTTATTTTATTTACCATATTTGTTTAGGCGCTAGAGTTTGTTTCTTTCCTCACTTTATTTCAATGCCTATTATATTTATCATATTTTAAACTAGATGGATTAAACTTACAATCAATGCTACAGTAGTAACATCACAAAGTAATAGGATAGGGCTGCACACATAAACTTCAGTGTTTTTTTTTTTTTTTACCATCAAATATATATGATGTGATGCTCTCTAAGATGAAGGCACCATTTGCATAACCTGTTTACTTTCAAACATCTACTGCAAGCTATTTATGTTTGACTGTATCTCTACACTGCAGCCAAAACACAAAAACACAATTTCATTTAGATGATCGTGTTAACTTTCCCATAACACACATATAAGTCTTGTTTTCCCCTTCTGGGCAGAAGGAATGTTAAGTAATTATTGTGTTTGATGGTACTGCATGTCAGTAAATAATATTCCCCTTTCAATATTTCATTCTAATTTTATTGTGCTTACAGTAAAAACAAATGGGCATGGTAATGCAGAGTTTGGGAAGATATTCATGAAAATTGTCTGTCTATTAATTACCTCCACAAGAGAAGAGCTGACTATAAATACCGTGGCACTTTGGATAAAACTTTCATGGAGCTATTTAGACCCAATGAAATATAAATGATTTCTTTTAAATTTTTTATCATAAATCAGGGCTTTAGGATATGCTACAAGACTCTGATTCTCTTTCACCCCGTTATGTTCAAAGACTGTTATTTTAGTCTGAAGGCTGCAACAGAACTCTCTATGCGTGGCATGGAATGCCAGCTGCCACTTCTGTACTGTGTGTACTATGTGTGTTGTGTACTATAAATTCTGCACATGAGCTTCCTTTTGTGAATTGTTAGCATCTGACCTCTTGATTTTTTTCCATTACTTCGGGAATAATGTGACTGGCATTGTCTGATCTCAGTTAATTCAAAAAAAATTTCAAATAGTTTGAGAAATTTGCACAGAACTTCAGTCTGCTGCAATAAGATAACATATCTCCCCTCTCCCCATATAATGGGGATACAGTCGCGTATCCTGTCTGACGGACAGGAGCTTGACACAGCTGGATCGTAGAATGCCGGATTTACACTGATCCCGGATAGATTACTCTTAAATTGACTGTGATGCATGCAGGACACTTCCAAATTTAATGAGGATGCCTGTTTGGCACTTTTGACCTCAACACATACAGGTGAGTTTTAAACGAATTGCTTTCTTTTAATGTTAGTTTTAGAATTAGTGTAGGTTTAGGGTTCGGATGCTGTTAGTGGAGGCCAAAGGTTAGGCTAAGGTGAGGGGACGGTTTTTAAGGTTAGACTGTGGAGAGGGAATGGTTAAGGTAAGTCTGTGGTGAGGGGAAGGTTACGCTTAGGTTGTGGTGAAGAGAGGGTTAAAGTTAGGCTGCGGTGAGGGGATGGTTAGCGTTAGGGTTAGTATAAGTGTTAGTGCTTTTGTCAGATATTTAACTTGCGACAGGTTGATGCAATAATACTGACAACCTTAGTATTGTCAGGATAACAGCCCGCTGAGGTCATTTTTATATTCATAAACTGACAAACTAATGGTGAGTATATGAATGTTACAAAACTGAATTGTATACTTCAGACATGTATACCACACCCATTTAATGTGTAGGAATTAATTTCATGCTGCTATTCCTCCAATTGCTGAACTACCCAATGGGGGTCTACATAAATAATATCAGAATTTCAAACTTACAGAGATCATCAAGCATCTGCCCCAAAGTGTGCAATTCCACCTTGTTACTTACTCTCGCTTCAGTTGAAGGAATGGCAATCTGAATTTTTGTAACGCCTTATTTAGGAAAGTGACAAGGTGCTAATAAAAAAAAATGTCAGTAACTTTTATAAATATGGTCATTACAGTTAAAAAAAAACCAAGACACTATCTTGGTGACCCCCCCTCTAGTACTGCCCCCCTTTAGTACTGCCCCCTTCTCCTCCCCCCAACATTGGCAGGCTGTCCCTTGTTTAGTTGTTACCTTTTCTTTTCTTTTTCTCGCACTTCTTTGACTCTTACCATTAGAACTTGCCAAGGTTATAGCATATTACAGCAAGGTACAGGTCACCCTTCTCCACTTGGGCATCAACTACTGTAACCGCTCCCTGCTGGGCTATTTATTATATACAGCCTAAACAGTTCTTTGACATTTATTGTTTGG
The DNA here is from genome assembly GCA_011038615.1 of Limnodynastes dumerilii. Classification (NCBI taxonomy): domain Eukaryota; kingdom Metazoa; phylum Chordata; class Amphibia; order Anura; family Limnodynastidae; genus Limnodynastes; species Limnodynastes dumerilii. Next base: position 189,928 of record WWET01001643.1, read on the forward strand.
GTACTTGCATATTGTGGTGATCATTCTCTGTGCACTCCGTTGTTCTGATGGTTATCTGTTGTGTATTACAAGAAAATTTACAAATACAGAATTTATTAAAATAAATAAAAAAAAGATCATTTATGGGCCACACAATGGTTCTGCACTGTTTTTGTTCTTTGTGTATGTACTCAATGCTGGCCCTAGGCATGTGTTGTATAGGCAAATGATTAGGACAACGGAAGGGCATAAAATATTGTGTGCCTTATATAGACCGACATAATCAGTGGTCAATGGCTCCTACGTATAGGTGGCATTGGTGGCAATCTCAGGGTTTAGGTCTCTCCCCCTGTGACTTCTGATGCAATGGTGAGATGACCAAAACTGAAGCTGCAGAAGTGAGAGACCAAGACCCTGAGCTTGCTGCATCACTATGCTTACATCAAGTGAGTCACGTCACTCACATCACTGATCTACCAGCCAACTTGTGTGCCTAAGCCTCAGAGAGCAGCATGTATGAGAAGAGAAAGGAGTACAAAGAGGAAAGAGTAGATGAAAGAAGAAAAAGAAGAAAGAAACAAGCAACAGGAAAAAGGTAAGTTAAGTATGGCTGTGTCTGTGTGTGTGTTTGTGGTGTGTGTGTGTGGTATATGGCATAAATCACCAACCATTATGAGAAAATCCATTAAAAGAATGGTTATTAGACAACAAGCAATAAGAATAGTTACCAGCCAATCACTGGTAGCATCTAGTACTACTAATAACAATTAACAAAAGAAAAATAAAGATAAAATATTTAACATTTATCTTGGTGTTTATTTAAATTTTCAATATTTTTGTGATTTTTCTATGTATTTGATTTAAAAAAAAATTTTTATATTGTTTTCCTTTTCTTCCCCTTTCTTTTTAATGTGAATCGTTACATAAAATGGACTGGATCCGATGTAGTATTCCCACCATATCCACCCTTCTGTGTGAACGAGGAGAATCTACCTTACAATACCTCCTCCCACTTGCATAACTGAGTGCCCCATGCCACCCCACCATCCAAAAGTCCTTGGTAACAGCGGAAACACTTCCAGTACAGAAGCTTGGATACAAAACAGCCAGATCTATAAGTATAAGTGCGCAGATAAGTACGTAGATTGCTACGTAGCGTATCGTTACGTAGATTGCGTACATGCAATCTTTAAAAACCGCATGTACACAATCTACGTAACGAAATGCTACGTAGCTAGGGTAAAATAGTTACTATGTATGCGTAAAAGTTGTAGTTACCACCACCACTGAATTTAGAATAGTCGCTCCTGCCTTGAAGAGAAGCAAACGATGTTCCTCGGAGTGAAAGCCTACGTGCTGAATTGTAAGTATTTTTCTACCCTAACCCTTATCCTTACCCTCACCTTCCACTACCCTAACCATAACCCTCTCCTGCCCGCAGCCTGACCTTGAGACTCCCTTCCCTGCAGCCTAACCCTAAGACTCCCCTTCCTGTAGCCTACTCCTAAGACTCCCTTCCTCGCAGGCTGACCCTAACCCTCCCCTTCATTACCCTAACCCTAATACTCCCTTCCCGGGAGCCTAACCCTAAAAGTCCCCAGTGAGTGTTCTCACCTCTCCGACAACTTCTGATGCGATGGGTCAGACGGCTTCTGAAAAATGAATGGGTAAGTATAACGATTGGCATACTTACCCATTCTAAAATAAAAATTTGCAAATGGCTCCCTTTTTGAAATAGAAACAGACAAAAATGAGTTTTTGTATTTCAAGGCGTCGACTCCCACTGGTTAATTTTGCTCATGTTCCATGTTTTAGTCAGATTGTGGTCTCTTTTCACACTGCGCATATGTGCTGTATCTAGGCACACACATACACACACAGTCTCCAAGAAAGGGTTCTTATTAGGGAGCGGAGTCTAACCCAGGGCTAGGTATTCACTAGAGCTCCTGAAGGTAGGGTTAGGCTTGGCTTCTGGCACCTGATAGGTTGTGACCCCCAGTGATAGCCTCCAAGGGAAATCTGCAGCGTAGGTAACTATACTGAAACCCAAAAACACAGACATGCAGGCTGGAACCCCTTATCCACAGATGTAAAGACTGGAGCCCTTGCACACAGATATACAGACTGGAACCCTTATATACCAGTACACAGATTGGAACCTTTGCACTCAGATATACTACTGGAACCCTTCACTCTGACTCTGAGCAGACAAGAATGGCAGGGATAGTGCAGGGAATAATTTAAATACCATAGAGGTGGCACAGATAACAACACCTGGGTGGACAACAAGTCCCAGGAGGGTAATGACTGCAGGCATGCTGACAGATGGAACACAGCACACCGCAATACAGGAGAGTGGAGTCTGGTGGGCTGACACACACTCACGAGTACACACTGAGCGATGGAACACACAGTGATATATACACGCTCACCAGCACACACTGTGAGATGGAACACACAGCGATAGCAACAGAGGCTAGAAACTCAAGGAGAGTCACACAGGTGAGATGGTAAACACCGAGTGGAAGCAACAACAGAAAGAGTACAACAGACGGCCTCCTGCACACTGCGAGATGGCAAACGCAGTGTGCACGCACAGGAGAGGAACAGATGGTATCACTCATCTAGCAAGAACGGACACTGTGAGATCACAAGCACACGCACACAACTCAGAAAAGGGAAGGCTGATAGGATCCTGACCAGGGCCGAAGTCACCAGGGTGAGCAGCAAGTTACTCACGCAGCTTGCTTCACACAGGTACAAGGCCAGACAAACAGAGAAATGGAGGGCACTAGTAGAGCAAGGGGTAACACCAGGAATAAATGAAGGGAGCAAATACACAACTAGAAACACAGCAAAAGCACAATCAGACGGCAGGCAAATGCAGGAAACCAGACCCTATAACCGACAATAAAACTTCCCGGCAGAAGGCTATTCAAAGTCCACTCCTCCAATCAGCTGCAGTAATTAGACACACCTCCAGATGATTATCCTTCAGCTGAGGGAAACTAGGCATGTAGAACCCAGACGCCGCTTGGTTTTACCCTTGCAGCGTGTAACAGTTACCTGATGGAGCTTTCTTTTTATTTTCTGAACTATGGCATAGTATTATCAACATTCATAGGGGAGACTGATAAACTATAAGCATGGGCACTGTTCCATAAGCACATCCTGTATTTAATAGGGGAAACCTTTCTCGGTAGGGCCACATTATGCCATTTACTGCAAGGTATCAGTGGTTTATCCCAGCCCTTCATTTCCTATTCTGTTAGCTTGTGGTGAGTGGTGATATTCTGTCTGCTTTGTGGTTTGTACTCAGCTCTTCCTGTTCTTTTTATATCATGTTTTATCCCACAAACATTTCCCATAAAGACAGAAAAGCCTGTGTGTAATACTCGGGCAGACCGCATGTGAGCTGCTGAAAACCAGGGCTAAGTAATGATTACAAAGATTACTTCTCTAGAACAAATGGCAACTGCACAGATTTGAGTAAACTTAACAAGCCATCACAGACTTACCTTTACTCTTATGTTATTATTTATTGTAACAGTCCTTACTTGACGTATCTGAGTGCTGTAGCTAGGTGCCATGGAGCCTGGGGCAATGGTATGTTGTCTCAATCCAGTACTGAATTGGGCGCATGATGTGGCTAATATGAGATCACATCTAGTGCCCTCTGACTTGGTTGGTCCCAAAGCTCACCCTCCACCAGCACCACCCTGCCTATGACCATGATAAATCTACTAACATGTTGTGCTGATTGTGAAGAATCTGTAAGACGTTTCTGTATTTCACAGTCTCTGATTCTCCTGTACTTGCTGTACTTCCTACAGTGCAGAAAATGGGTGCAGTGTGTTGAGGTACCAGCCTATAAGAAATCAGGTCTTTATAGGAGCAAATGCCAAATAGGCATGAGGGAGATTAAACGTCTGGCTGTGCAGGCACGCAGGTCAGACAGGCAAGTGGAGTTAGCTGTCAGAAGGTTAGTCAATAGCATTAGGTTTCGGGGAGGGTCTTAGCACGGTTATATAAGTGCTGGGGGTCTGGATTTCAGCCTCCTTCTGGTAGTTTCTGCAGTTGGATAAGTATCACAGTGATATATATTACTATCTGTCTTATCTTTATTGTTTTGCCTCTTAATTCTTTACTTTCCCAATTTCTCTTTCTGTCATTTGTGCTTTCTCCTTTGCTTCTCACTGGGCCTGATCCAGAGCAACGCTCGCAAGCGAGCGTACGCTCATCGTAAGCGAATTTTCGGCAAAAAATTCGCAATGCGCATGCCCAGTATGACAGCTTCCGGTCGCCCGAGCGTCATGAGCGAATAGCGGGCGTATCGTTAGCGTATTTTTCGCTCGCTGGGCGTATTTTTTTTACGATGGTCGGCTGGGCGCCCGTTTTACTACAGGGAGGCGGGGATAGCCATTTAAATTGTACAGTATGGGCGTGCTAAGCGTATTTTCTCAGCGTATTCTCTGCGAATTTTCGTACGGCCGACGGTCGTACCCAGTGTAGGGTATAGCCGCCGTAAGCAGGGACTTTACTATGGGAGTGCTAGGGGCGTGTAGGTTGATACGACGAGCGTACGTTCGCATTCGCCCGTCGTGCGAATTTTCGTAGCGCTGGATCAGGCCCAAGG
>WWET01001643.1:194821-206069 GCA_011038615.1 Limnodynastes dumerilii
CCTTCCCTCCTTCCCCCTCCCCCTGCCCCTTTTCACCAGTCATTCCTTTACTTATTTTAATTATTAGTTTCATTCTTCACTTTTCTAACTCCTTATGATGGCCAGACCTGTGCGGAAGAGAGCGCTGCCCAGCTGATTCTTGGAGGCAGCCGACGCCAGGTGGCCACCAGGTGGCCGGCCGGTGTCTCTGCCGGGCACGCTCTCACAGCGGGGGAGCCGGCTCCGCGTCCCAACATGCCCAGCAACCAGACCTCTGCCCCGGAGGCTGGGGGGGGTGGCCTACTGGCATCCATCATATTATGAGCCCTGGCACCATTTCCACTGCCACCAATGATATTATTAACCCTGTGGTGCCCTCTCAGCCCCCAACTATAGCACCAATGTCAGATGGCGCTGTGGACACCCAGGGGAAGCATGGCCAGACCTGTTGTGCCACTTCCACTGCCACCAATGAGCATGTTCAATCTATTGTTCCCTCTCACCCATCAAGTGCACCACCATCACTATCAAAAGGGGCTGTTAGCACCCAGGTGACACAGTCCAAATGCAGGGCCAGACATGGGGGTAGGACCAGGCCTCCTTTCATACCCCCCCCCCCCCCTTCTCCCCCTCGGCTCTCCCCCCTGTTGCTCCTCTGGTCTCTGCTCAGGATACTGTGCAGAAGAGTGTGCTTGGGTCAAACTCAGGCTTTTCCTCCACATCTTTTATTCCCGATATCCTTACTGGCCAATATTTGGGTTTTGGGGGTCAGCCATTTATACCCCCCACCTCCAGGGGCTCTTCTGCATCTTCCAGTTCCTCCAGAGAGCGCCACTCATCCCGTTGTAGTGGCTCTCAACATGGCAGTCACTCCAGTAAGGACTATGGGCTGGATCCAGACCTAGTTAAGTGCTTGAACTTAGTTACTACTGGGCTAAACCATGTGGATTGCAGGGGAGTCATATTTCATCTGTTGCAAACAGTATTTGAGTTGAGAGGTGATGTTTCCTATCCCAAGTCTAAATAAGAGTGTGATAGTAAAGCTGGTCAGTATCTGTGTGCAGTAAGCAATTCAAAGATATATCCCTGTAAGCAAAGAATACAATTAACTTGACTCCCCCTGCAATCAACATGGTTTAGCCCAGGAAACTAAGTTTAAGCACTTTACTAAGTCTGGATCCAGCCCTATAGGCGCAATAAATCTGCCCCTCTGCTTCAATGGCCTTATAGACAAGGTATGCTTCCCGCTGCTTGGCTATAATACCCTGTCCCGGCCCATGCTTTTGGCTCACCGCCTTTTAACGTCCCGTTCATGGTGATGCCTTTCCCATGTCATTCCCTTCCCAAGCTCATCACAGCGCAGTCGCATCACAGGGGAAGAAGAGCAGGAGGGTTAAGGGGAAGGCTCTGGTGCAGGTGCAAGCAGTCGCAGATCAGGTTGAGGTGGAGTCTAACGTGTCTCTATTTTCAGATACCACTTTGCCCCAACAGCCGTCTGTCGGTGAACAATTGATTGAGGACGGCGGTGAGCAACCCAGCACATCTCAGCAGGCGAACCAGCAACCCCAGCGGTTGTTTAGCGCCGACAGGGATGGTGAGTTGCCTGAAAGGGCTTCTTCTTTTACGGGGTCCGTCAGTTCTAGTATAGGGTCTTCTGAATCTCAGTTGAAGCCTAGTAAGGTGATGAGGCTTCTTAAAAAGACCCTTAAAGGATCTGGGAAGGCGGGTCATGAAAAAGGGACAAACATAGCTAGGAGGGTTACAGCCAGGCCTAAGAAATCTACTGGCCCCCTGCCGGTCCTGTATGATTATTCCAAAATCCTTTGGGATGTTCGGCAGTATTCACAGGAGCGTATTAAGAGGGGTCAGTATGTAGATTTATTTTATGTTACTTATGAGGGCAAAAAAGGTCTCACAGTGGCTAAGTCCAAAGGAGGAGTGGGTGAAGATAATTATAAAACTTTTCTGCGGTAGCTGCATGCTACCTCGAGAGGAAGCCTGCCTAATACTTGGATCTGTGAAAATATTTCTACGTGATTCAGGATCGGCACACCTCTACCAAAGTGGGCCTCTGGTGTATTTATGACGAGTGTTTCTGCAAAAAATTTGACGGGAGTAAGAGCATCGCCTTTGGATCTAACGATATGGAGATCTGGATGCGTGTTGCGCAGCCAGTGGACGAAGCGTCAGGGGGGGCGTCCTTTCGGAAATCCTCTGCGGTCTTGGGACATACGTCCAAATTTGGGAAGAATCAAGGAAATTGTTTCGCTTACAACTATAACAAATGTAATAGGGGAGCTGGTTGTAAATTCCGAACCCTCTGCATGTGCTGTGGTGCCTCCCACCCAGGAAAAAATTGTAATCCCTTCAACAAGCCCTCGGCCAAGCCTGCTACTTCCACTTATAGCAGGCAACAAGGATCAACCTCCAGGGGTTCTGGACAAAACCAGGTCCCCCATCAAACTTGAACCTATGATTTTATGGTTGGTTAGGTACCCGAACCAAGTTCATGCCATTTTGTTAAAAGATGGTTTTGAGAAAGGTTTTAAGCTTCCCATTACGGGTAATGTTCAAACAGGGTGCCTTCGGAACCTTAAGTCCGCTAGGCAGTTCCCTGATGTTGTATGTTCCAAAGTTATGGAGGAAGTTGTCCTCAGTCGAGTTGCCTGCCCTTTTTGCTCACCTCCTGCTTCGGACCTAGAATTGTCCCCAGTGGGGGTTGTTCCTAAGAAAACCCCCGGCAAATACCGTCTTATACAGCATTTGTACCCAGAAGGTAGGTCTGTGAATGACGCGATTGACACTCTGGTCTGTTCTGTCGTTTATCAGTCTTTTGATTCAGCTGTCGCAATGGTTAGAACAAACGGTCCAGAAGCTTTGCTGGCAAAGCTAGACATTGAGTCGGCTTTTCATCTCCTTTCCCTGCATCCTGAATCTTTCAGGTACATGGGTTTTCGGGTGGAGGAGGATTATTTCATTGACAATTGACAACCAATGGGTTGTGCCATTTCCTGTGCCCTTTTTGAGAAGTTCAGCTCTTTTTATTATTGTTGCAGATTGGCAGCTGATAAAGTAGGCTTGTGTGCCCGTCGGTGTGCGGTTTTAAAGGAGGTCCAATACGTTTTGGGTCTTCTCAATTTCGCATGTCGAGTTACTCCCATGGGGAGAATGTTTGCAGACATCTCGAAAGGGACACCGCAGGAGTTAAAAAGGCTGCATCACTTTGTGCACTTGTCTAGTTCCATCCGAGAGGACATGTATATATGGCTTTCCTTTTTAGAGGGCTTTAATGGGGTCAGGATTTGGCTAACCCCTCCTGGATCCAATCAAGTGTTGCAGCTCTTCATGGACACATCTGGTGCAAAAGATTTTGGTGCTTTTTTTCAGGGGAAATGCTGCACCATGGCCTCTGGATTGGGTTCAGGCGGGGCTCACTACTTATCCTGGAGCTATTTCCCATTGTTGTTGCAGTCAAGTTATGGGCCAGTGCCCTAAAAAAATCATGTATTTTGTAGTCTCTATGATCATGAAGGGGTCGGCAACACCCACACCCAGGCTTTCCCGGGTGGCCTTTTCATGGACTTTCTTCTGCGTTTTTTGCATATCTTAGTTAGTCGGAGCAAAACAGTGGGAGGCACTGGCCTACTGGCTAAGAATGTGGTGCTTAAGGATGGTTCCAACTCGTGCAGGATCCACAGATCCAAAATGGATCAGGCGGATCGTGGACAGTGGTTAATGTTTAACATGCACGCGGACCGCACCATATGTCCTGTCGCGCTGGCTCACAATTTCCTTCTCCTAGCACCACCTGTCAAGGGGAACAAATTGTCGCACCTGGATGCGTCTCCTTTGATGCACTACCAGTTCGTTGGGTCTGGACCCCTCCCTGTACGGTACTCACTCTTTTGGAATAGGAGCTGCCACTTCTGCCACTCTGGAGGGTCGTTCGGCCGACCATATTATGTCTCTGGGGCGGTGGAAGTCTCAGGCTTTTTAAAAATACATTAGACCTGTTTGATATTTATTGGTTAACTTTTAATTTTCAGCTAGGTGAGTTGTTAGTTTAATTGAATGATTTGTTAAGTTGGTGGCCAAAGGTTGGTCAGGGCGAGCTAGAATTTACCATCCCCTGCCTTCATGGACGGACGGGGAAATTTTCACATTTTTTCCCCACTACAAGGGTTGTCTGATTGGCCATGGCAAACTAGGGGTTTTGGAGTGTTCGTCCCCGTTAATGTCGCCCTGGCTCTCAGTTGGTTGCTTTCCCACCTACCCTCCCCCTCACCCTGTATAGTATGCAAGGTTTTCATCACATTGGTTATTAAAGCAATGTCTGTAGTGTTGGTATGGTTAGTAATTGTTTATTTTACAATTTTCTTGCAGGAGGCTGTCCACAGGGCAAGCGGGCTCTTGTTGTGGGACACTCATATGTGTATTGGGCAGGGGTTTTTCTTCGACAGAGGGGTACATCCCCTAATCCACAAGATTGGAGTATAGAATGGCTGGGTATTCGGGAGATGCGCTGGAGTATGTTCAGTTGGCTCTGGGACTTAATTAAAACAGAAATGAACATCCCAGATTGTTTGATTCTCCATTTGGGCGGCTACGACCTAGGTTTTGAAGGGGCTTGTGCATTAAAAAGAGCAATTAAAGCGGATTTAGCCGCTGTCAATTCTGAATTTTCTCTCCTTAAGATTGTTTGGTCCCATATTATTCCCAGAATCATTTAGCAGGACCCGGACTCCTTAAGGCCTTTGGAGCGAACTTGAAAGAAGCTCAAGAGTACTATATCCAAATTTGTATCGGATTTCGGTGGACTGGTTGTTTACCACCCTGAATTGTTACGAGGTTCCATCTTTATATCGGTCTGACAAGGTGCACCTTTCTGATGAAGGCATGGTCAAATTTATTCAGCAGTTGATAGGAGTTTTAGAAGGGGTTTAGGTGGCGGGCCATGTAACGGTTCGGCCTGGTTTGGCGATAGCGGTGGGGTGGCCAGCAATTTATGGTGCTTGCCTAGTGCATGAAGTATGGTTCAAGGAAGGCACACCCCTTCGAGATGAAGCAAGCATGTTATGCCGACTGGCTATTGTCCCAGTTTGCCTTCTCGGTTCCCCATCGGGATGTGCAGTATGACAGGGGTGTGTGCTTACATTGACCATTTCCTCAGGTGCGCCTAGGGCAGGGGGTTTCTGCATCCTGTTACGATGCTTTCTCCATTTAGCTGACATCTCACCGGCTAGTTCCGCCACCTTTTCAAATTCATAGTCTGAATCATTTACATTAATAAACTATGCCCCCTATTTTAAATGCCATTCTGTTGTCTGAGTCTTTATTGTGTTGAATGTGTGATGTGTGATGTGTGTGCCCTGTCCATCCATTGGCCATTTAACAATATGAGAGAGAGCGTGAGTGAGTGAAAGAATATGAAGCAACCAGGTATATTTTCTCTCTTATTTACTATTCAATAGTATTATGCTCAACTTAAAAAATGCTTTCAAAATAAGTTTAAAAGATTATAGCTAATTACTAAGCTATTAGCACCTGACCCTTTTAGGTATAAGCTCAGTGATTTTTAGCAATGCATATGTAAAATACAACAGCAAGTCAAAAAGGGATCACCAAGTGTCTGATATATTAAAATGAGAATCTGTGTGTTTCGGTGCTGAAGCAAGCACATCAGAAGAAATTTTGTACACTTCTGACTACACTGGGCTGGAACCAGACTTAAGTACTTGAAATGAGTTACTCCTGGGCTAAACCATGTTTATTGCAGGGGAGTCATATTTCATCTGTTGCAAACAGTGTTAGGCTGGGGTCCACTGGAACCGTATTTGAGCGATTAACAATTGGAGCGACTATAGCCGACTTTGAGTCAGGCGACTAGGAGCGACTGAGGTCGTCCACTATAGGCGACTTTGAGTATGTATGGAAAATGTCACTTTCAGTATGAGCAGTGTTATCTGGATAAGAAATTAATGCTGCTATACTAATAAATCCTATTGTATGGAATAATAGAATACCCAGAATTTCCAGCCTGGATATTCATTGTAGTGATGGCCTTTTGGGGCTCACTCTTCTATCAATAGGTTAAAAATCAAAACTGACTAAAAAGTAATGTTTTATTAATCCTGGAGCGTAATAATTTAGTCTGTCCCTGTCCTCTGTAGAGTGGGAATGTGCCCATATGCAGAAATAACCCTTTTTATGGTCTAAGTAGCTTTATTTGCCTTCGTACAGGCTACTGGAAGCGGCAAATCCAATTCCTGAGGGTTCAGCCGCTCGTCGCCTTTTGTCGCCGAAAGTCGGTCGGTCAAGGTTGCTTGCAGTGGACGCGGTTCACCAAGGTTCTGTGCATTGGGATCAATCGTTCCAATACGAGCTACTATGCGAGACCTGTTAGTCGCTCAAATACGCTTCCAGTGGACGACCAGCCTTAGAGTTGAGAGGTGATGTTTCCTAGCCCAAGTCTAAATAACAGTGTGATAGTAAAGTTCGAATACAACTAACTTGACTCCCCCTGCAATCAACATTGTTTAGCCCAGGAGTAACTAATTTCAAGCACTTACTTAATTCTGGATACACCCCACTGTGTTAAAACACAGCCCTACACACCTAACACATAGTTCACAAACAAATTTTAAAACACACCACATACACTATACTGTAATCACTATTGCTCATTTTTATGACTGTACAGCAGCTCATTGTGAAAACTTTGCTAATTTATTTTTAATAATATTTTTATAGTTTATTGGGTTCTTTTTTGGCACAAAAACTACTTATTTCATATGTTTAAAACATTTATTTAATGAAACAACATACACATTTTTTTTTTAAAAAAAGATACTTTTAAGCATATAGGCTGTTGTGCCTCCCAGTCTATACATATCAATCAATATGCATAACTCAAATGAGTACTTAGTCCCAGTATTAACTATCCTGAGTTGCTACTTACAGAACTCTAGCTAGGGTGCTAGGGTGTACACACTTTCATTGGTTTGTAGACTTTCTTCATCTCATACTGTCTGGGGATATAGTAATCATGGAGTATTCACGAGGACCATTGTAATTAGAATACACCATGATTTAAGGATTATCATCCATAGTGAAATTGTTCTGGAAATATAGGGTCATTTCTAGTTTGTGATTATTGGAAGTTGGTTACAGCAGGTGTATCATGAAATAAAGATGCTTTTCTCAAGTGATAGGTATAATGAGCACTCAGTATCATCCTGTGCTTTGTATGCATCCATCACATCAGTTACCTCAGCTGAATGTTTGCTGGTCTCTAAACATTGTAATCATTACTTTGCTCCACTGTGAAGATCAATATAAATGTATTATTTCCCATTACTTAGTGGTTTGAAATTTAGGACCTCATTTTGAGATGCTATTAAATGTATTTTAAACTTGGAAGCAAACAGTAAATTCTGTGGAAACTACTTACGGCTTAATGTAAAAGAAATGCCTTAAAGAGCTAACCTTTTTATCTTTCTATCCTCTGCCTGTATGTAGAGGCAGTCTAGTGGGGTAGCATTCATTTTTATGTTCGTACTAGTGTTATACCTGTAAAACAGGCCTTTATGTGCACTACTGCTGTGTACGATATCACAAGTATTGTTTTCTGAGGTATAATGCTGCTTCTACTATCCCCTGCCTGTAACCTTAGAATGTGCATTGTGATTGGGTTACACGGGGTACCACTGCTCCAGTACTCTGCTTCTTTTATTCCTATTGCCTGGACACTACTTTTCTGTTGGAATCACACTTGTTAAAATGAATGTAGTTCTTTGCAGATGTAAATGCATGTTTAGCATAGTAAGAGAGTATACTGCTAGTACTAGAAACCAGTCCCTTACTCTCTCACTATTCTCATTTAGCAATGTAAGAACCATATACTTTCTGGCACAACAACTTAAAGGCTTATTGGCCATGTACCATTAACTAACTTGGCTATAAAAAGGCTTAATCATATTAAGTTCTACATGACCAATGGGTATGATGTAAGGTCACTGAATTAATTAGTACTCAGTGCTGGATTTCCCTCTAGACATATACCCACATATACCCACATACCTATCGGCGGCACTTCAAGATCACACCAACAAACTCCTACCTTACACATAGGAAGTAGACAACATAATTTCTGCATGGACTTGTTCCTGGAACCTCCATGCAGGACAAGAGCACCAGATTGAAGATGTCATCTTTAGGGGTTTTGGCACCTTTGCACCTTTCCTCCCTGCAAAGAGTGCGTTTAGCAGCTGTAATGCCAGAAAAAAAATAAAAGTATACATAATTTTTTGCTTTATTATAGTTACAAAATTAGGACCGGATTCACACTTAATAACGTACCTAAATATAAACAGGTTGTGTGCATATTGCAAACTGCACATGCGCCATCCAGATGTTACGCGAGAGATCAACTCCGTGCCTAATGAGATCTGTAAGAAGGGCATGCCAGTACTTCCTAAGTAGGAAGTTAAGAAAAGTGTGCGTGAAGGGGGGGCATTTAAATAGCACAGTGTGGGCTGGGTTTGCAAAGTCTGTAAGAACGAGGGGAGTGTCATAGGAGTGCACTTGCCACTTAGATGTGTATATTTGCGAATCCTTGTGTACTTATTTCATTCTTAAGTGTGGATCAGGCCTTTAGTGGCTAAGGGCCGGATCTAGAACTAGGATTTGCGCAAGTCCCCTGTCTCAAAACAACTTCGACAGCACTAGTACTAACGTACGTAAGCACTAAGGTACAGGAGTGTAACTACAGACCCCTGCACAGCACTAGTACTAACGTACGTAAGCACTAAGGTACAGGAGTGTAACTACAGACCCCTGCCGGGGTCAGAATCTGGCCCTAATATCCCAGAAAATAAAGTTTTGTTGTAAATGGGTGCAGTTATTGTTGTACCCAGGAAGAACTTGGCACTTTTGCTCATGCCACCCACTGCACTGATACTAGTTATGCCCTTGTCTCCACCAACTTAACTTAAATCAATGTTTAAGAGTAGTAGTAAAAACAGATACATATCTGCACATGAACAAATCATGTCAAAGGGCCAGATCCAGACCTGCGCCCGACAGGTCACTTATGTACACAAGGGGCCTGATCCAGACTAACGATGGTGCGTTGAGTGTTCTAACGCTCAGCGTAACATTGTTACACTCCCCCTAACACATCGTTTTTACACTGGGTTACGCCGGATGGAACCCAGTGTAAATACGCTGGGACAGCGGCGTCGTAACGCAATCGCCGCCCTCCCAGCCTAATTACCCTACCTCCCCCCGCCTTCCTTCACTAACTGCATATTAACGCCGGGCGTCGAAGGTCTGGATCAGGCCCAAGATGCATAAGTAGCCTGTTTTCACTGGAGGGCGCATGCACCCTCTATATGTTACGCTAGGGTTACAATAGTTCCGTACGCCCCATTTGCATACAAATGGGCTGTGCTTCCCCTCTGCCTGATTAAGTGGGTGGGGGGAAGCATGCAAAATGTACAGTGTGGGAGGGGGTTCCCAAATTTGTGCGGAAAAGCGGTCATACGGACCACTGATCCGCATGAGCACTTTAAGGATAACATAAAGCCCACACGAGAGAGGGGAGTGACAGGGGGAGGGCACTCCCCTCTCACTCTTGTACGGACAGACTGGATCCGGCCCAATGTGAGGAGTTAAAATTACATTTATTTTATTTATCCTTTTAAATCTGGAAAAATAACTATTGCACACAAACACAGGACAGCTTTAAAATAAAATTTTATAGTGACCTAGGAAACATGCCCTTGCAACTATAATTCTGTTTTCACATTTTAACTTTGTTTTCCCTTTAACCAGGCTTTGCTGAAATATATACCAATAATGCAAAATAAAAGTTGCCGGTTTTATTTTATTTTTATTATAACCATGTGTTCAACATCAAATAAAAAAAGGGGCAGACATTTGGATGGCTGAATTAATAAAATGGGCAGGCACTAGACCAGCACTGTGGGTGGTGCAAGGCACACCCGCTTTCCCCAGACACACCCATTGGGCAGTACAAGACACACACCCTCTACCAGGCTGCGAAATGTAGTTAATTAATAATATTGTTACTGATAATAATATATAAGACAAGTATAATGTTTTTGGGGAAAGGCACCATTAGATTCCTTTTCTCTAGAAGGTATTCAATTGTGTGTTGCAGTACATAACTGTGAAGGAGAGGGTAACCTCAAACTTAAGATGTTCTATAGGGATGTCTTAGGTTTTATTCTACTGCTGTCAAATTTAATATACAAATATATGTTTAACTTTCAATTGTTTTAATACCTTATAGCAGTGACACTTGTATCCTGTACAATTATAACAATTAGCATTAGGCCACTATATATATAAGGCTAAGAATACTTTACAATAAAGAATCTGTACGTGATTAAAAGCATGGTAAAAATAAGAATATGTGGCTCTCTTCATTGCAAGATTGTTTCCTTTTTATTTACATTATTGCTTATGAGCCCTACACGCTGGGTTGGTGCGATGCAGTAAGCTCCTTCCCCAATCTCCGCTCTGCAGTGCCGTTCTCATGCACCTCCTGAGCCTATATAGTCGCCACTGTTAAACATTGTAAGGCGCTCTCACAACTCTGGCCATTCACTTTTACTGTGCTGCTGCATTTGTCACACTGCGTGGCAGGCAAGTTGAAGCAGCGCACAGCGTCAGCGCTGATTTACTGGGTCCCCCTCCCATCCTATAAACTCACATTCACAGCAAAGAGCGCCACAGAGGAGGACAGCAAAGGTAAGTATAGTATCAGGGATTGTTACAAAGATTGTATTTGTAATAATGGTAGGCTGGAGAAAGACAAGAGGGGCATACTAGAAAGCTAGAGAAAGACAAGAGAGGCATATTGAAGGGCTGGAGAAGAAAGAAAGAAAGAAAGAAAGAAAGAAAGAAAGAAAGAAAGAAAGAAGCAATCTGTATTGTATGGCAGATTCTAGGATGCGGTCTATATGGTACAATGGTGTATAATATAGTGGTGAATAGGATGAAGTCTGTATTGTATGAACTTTAATGCATTGGGAATTATACATCAGAGACTAGGGTGATGCCTCTATTGTGTAGTAGTAACTAGGATTTGCTTTCTATCATTGTTGTTACAAGATTGTGTTCTGAGTTTTATTATGCTTTTGTGTATACTGTAATGTAGGACAGTCCCTGATGTTAAAACTTAAATTGAATAGGAGGGCACAAATTTATACTTTGGGGTGGGGGGGGGGGGCGATTAACACAC
>WWET01001643.1:206094-217575 GCA_011038615.1 Limnodynastes dumerilii
AACACCCTTCAACAAGCCCTGCCTATACCACTGGTGGAAATATAGAATATTTATACACAAACAGCACGCCAGATGAATGAAGATTATCTGTTGCCAGCTTAGTTGATGTTAATGGTCAAATATATGACAAGCAAAAGTAAATAGCATGCAGGGATTTTAAATACGCTAGTTAAACTTTAGATTGTCTACATTCAATGTTCAATTCAGCTTTATTAAAACTTTTACACTGTCCCTGATGAAAGTTTATTAAACCTGTGAATTGTTGAACGCTTAGTGATCCAACATTAGAGCTCTGACCACAGTGACAGCAGACCTCTGGATCCAGCTCAATCAGTGGATAAAAGTACACTATAATTAGGGTTTCACTCCAGGTTTACTATTAAGGGCTGATCCAAAATTAGGAATAATTGCACAAAGAAGTATAACTCGGCACCTGGGAAAAACCTGGCACAATGTGAGGGGTGAAAATAATATAAATTTTTGCATGCAGAGAAAATACTGGATGATTTTGCTTACTGCAAACAAATACAGCTTTATTTATAAACTTTAATTTACAGTATGTACACCGTACACTAAGATGAACTGCAGAGAAAGGCAAATAAAAACAGAAGTGGGGAGGTGTAACTTCCTAGCTCAACTTTAATTTACAGATTAAACATAGAGCTATCCATGGTGCTGAAACCTTAAGCACAATCTTTCTATCTTTAATAAAAATTTACTTGCGGTTTGATTTATCCCTTTCGTACACTAAATCCAATACAAATTAATGTCATGTTTTATGATTTGTCTCTAGGCCTTTCTTTCATATTTATTTTGTAAAATTAGTAAAGATCAAAGTAATCCTAATCAAGAATTCTGTTCCTAAAGCAAATACACTCCAAAATTCAAAGACAAAATATAAGCCAAACAGGCATTTAAGGAGGAGCATCAAAAGAGTAATCTAAGAACTTCTGAATTTAGATTGAAAGCAATTATTTAACATATCTTTAGTATAAGTAAAATGGTTCACTCACTGAATGATACCCCATTACTACCAGCCAGTTGTAAGGCCGGCAATCTTACATTCATTTTAGAGTATTGCGTCATTTGTCACAAAGTACAGCAACAAGAAAGGTGTTTTTTTTGTGGTCTGCAGCAGATGCGCAAAACTTTATTGCAATCTGCTTCATAGTCATTGTTTCATCACAGAACTGATTTTGCAATACTTTAGCACAGGCTTTGCATAAAACACAGAGTTACTATATAAAAGTGAGATATAAAGAATAACACAAGATATTGGTGTTGCACTTTAAATATGTTTAGCCAGGCCTGGCAACAGAAATCCTGGGGCCCGGTACATATATATTTTGGGAGTCCAACTATCACTCCTCAATTGCATGGGTCCCTCTGAACCTCAGAGCCTGTCACAGCTGTCCCCCCACTGTCGCCAGACCTGTGTTCAGCATTAGATAAACATCTTTTCGTGTATTTGCTAAGTTGAATGGAGACAAGGGGCCAGATTTACTAAACTGTGGAAAAGAAAGAGTGAAGAAATTGCCCATAGCAACCAATCAGATTCTAGGTCTCACTTTCCTATTACATACTAGAAAACATCATCTAGAATCTGATTGGTTGCTATGGCCAACATCTCCACTTTTCCTTTCCCGCAGCTTAGTAAATCTGGCTCAAGGTATTTTTGAATTTCACAATGTTCTGCTTTCATTGGAGACCTAATATTGTCTATATTGAAAAATAGCACTTGATTAAAAGGCAGCAGTAACATAAATAGTAAGTGGGACCATTTACTGTGTCCTTTTACCTTTTGACTTATGATCACCATATGGGGTTGATCCATATATGCAAGCAACAGCAAAGAAAGGAAGATCAAACATGCACTTTGGCTAAACCATGTTATACAACATAGGGAAAAAAATTGAAAGTGCGCAAACAGAATAACTGTAAAATGTAGAAGTGACTGGACTCAAAATGACAGTTTAAAATTCAAATGGTTCAATACTGGTGTGCAAGCAGAAAATAAATATCTTTTGGTGGTACCCTTAGTGGTTAGCCATTGTCTGCAGTATTTTATATATGACAGAAAAATATCTATACAAAGTTTGCAGGACTTGTAGTCCGTTCTTAATCCTCCAACTTAACAAAGAGAAACCCAAAACAAAAAATCACTTAATCAATAAAATATATAATATAAATATCAATTTACATCAAACCCATCTACTCGGGAAATGTGAACATTGCTGTATGTATAAGAAACTGTAGCATATGGAGCAGAACCATCCCTGTGCACAGTGAAAAACACACATCTTAGCTGATAACGGCTGAAATCCAGACATCCGCATGCTTTACGTGCGTGTGGGGGTCACGGTTTGTGTGCGTGCGGAAGGGAGGAGGGGGTCCATATGTACGCACTTTTTTAATTTTTTTATCCCCCTTTTTTTTTTGCGTGCGGAGTCTGTACGTACGCACACGTTCCGGGTAGTGCACTTCCCCTGCACTCCCCACAGACAGTAGTAAATTTGAACACTTAGATGTCCAGATTCCTACCTTAAGTTTTTACCCCTAAGTCTGCAGCCGTGTCCTTTATTAATAAGATGCTCATCTCAACAATCTCTCAAAGTTTGACAAGAAGCTGTACACAAAGAGACAAATATATAAGTCTAAGACCAAATGATCTGTAGTGAACAATAAAAATTATAAAATTACACACACTACTCTGTTCTCAATAATATTAAAACATACCTGCATACATACTACATTCATACAGTAGCCAACAAATCAAAAGCCATTTCGTGGTTTCTAGAATCAATGAATGAAAAATGGAATAAAGTTTTGCACAATAATGCATACAGCACTTTCCACCTGATTAGCAGACCTGAAACGTGCTCAGTAACACCCCTCTCTCCATATCAAAGTGCAGTATCCACTAACAATCCCTTATATTAATTCTCTTGTAGTGTTTTGTTACATACAACGAGCAATCTATCATTTAATTCAAGAATGTTTCTTATAATATTGATGTGCTTTCCGATTAAAAGCATCCTAGAATATTTATGGAGTTTCGGCTATATCATAGGTATCTTTCATTAAGTTTGCATTTTTTTTAAACAGACATGATTTTTTTGTTTGTTTTTTTAAGGGAAGTCGACGTGGAAACTAATATGTAGCTTTGAACCTGTATTTCTTGGTGATCTCCTGGGTGCCCTCACAAGCGCTGCTATTTACCAAATATTTCGTTGTGGCCGCACGTCACGGGGTGATCGCTCGTTACTGTAACGCTTCCCTTCCTCGGGCTACTTACTGTAACTCGCAGCGCGCCTGCGCACACTGCCTGGACCTATTCTTGGCATGCTGGCTGTAAGATGAGTGAAGAAGCAGGTGGGGAGAGGGAGAGAGAGGGAGAAAGAGCTCTGTCATAGAAAATAGCTCACTTTAACAGTAGCAAGACACGGAGACATCCCTGGAATTATTTCAGGGCTGCCTACCTGCTACCAGGTGAGCAAGGATGATGACCATGAACGGTAAGCAGCCGTTCACCATGCACCCCATCCTCCAGGAGCCCAAGTATTCCAGCCTGCACTCCAGCTCAGAGGCTATGCGCAGGGTCTGCCTTCAAGCCCCTCAGGTATGGAGATCAAGCATAATTACTGCTTTAAGACACATTTTTGACAGGCAGTGGCTTAATGTTTTTTTCATGCCATCAGAACAATTGCATATCTGTGAACCTTTCTCCCTCTCTCTTTCCTTCTCCCTCTCTCTTTCTCCCTCAGTACCTCTCCCCCTCTCTTGTCTCAGATCCACATGTCTATCCAAGCAAAGCTTCTGCCTTCATATTAATTTTTATGACCTGGGCTTTGAGGAGGAATCTGTGTGCTTGAAAATGTTTTTTAATCCTGACTTGACAGTATTCCCCACTGACACCAATATGCGCATTCTTGCTTGCAGCTCCAGGGCAATATATTTGGAGGCTTTGATGAGAGTCTGCTGGCCCGCGCTGAAGCTCTGGCGGCTGTGGATATTGTCTCACACGGTAAAAACCATCATTTCAAACCAGACGTAACCTACCATACCATGAGCAGTGTCCCATGCACTTCTACCTCTTCAACAGTGCCCATCTCCCATCCCTCTTCCCTGACCACGCACCCTCATCATTCTGTGCATCAATGCTTGGAAGGAGATCTGCTGGATCATATCTCACCTACCTTGACTGTAAGTGGCATGGGGACAGCTGACCACACAGTGATGTCCTCACAGATCCATCCACACCACCTGAGTGCCATGGGACACCTGCATCAGGCCATGGGCATGGGTCACCCTCACTCCGTGTCAGCTCACAATGGGATGTCCTGCATCAATGATGTGGAGTCCGATCCCAGGGAGCTGGAGGCTTTTGCTGAGAGGTTCAAGCAGAGGAGGATAAAACTTGGGGTTACACAGGCAGATGTTGGAGCAGCTTTGGCCAATCTCAAGATCCCAGGTGTTGGCTCCCTAAGCCAGAGCACCATCTGCAGGTTTGAATCGTTGACCTTGTCCCACAACAATATGATAGCCCTGAAACCTGTCCTTCAGGCTTGGCTGGAGGAAGCCGAGGCTGCTTACAGAGAGAAGAACACAAAACCAGAGCTCTTTAATGGGAGCGAGCGAAAACGCAAACGCACGTCTATTGCGGCACCAGAGAAGAGGTCCCTGGAAGCGTACTTTTCCATCCAGCCTAGACCATCTTCTGAGAAGATTGCAGCCATAGCTGAGAAACTGGACCTTAAAAAGAACGTGGTACGAGTTTGGTTTTGCAATCAGAGACAAAAACAAAAAAGGATGAAATATTCTGCAGTCCATTAACTGTGGGCATCTGCAGACCCTTGACTTTTAGTAGAGATATAATTCAAAAGAGCAGGGATCTTTATTTAGAACTTCTGAGGACTTGCAGTAAATACACACAAGAAGCCATCCACTGACTTGTTTGTTTTTCCCTGTATCTAAAGTCTGTGTTCTACAGCCACGATTCTAATGGATAATGCGGTCTATAGAAACTGGATTTCCTACTAGGTGCAGTAGTTTCATCTGACTTGTCATCCCTCCACCCCACATCCCCATCAGGGTCTTCACTTTCAGCTGTTGTCTTGTTTTACCAACCCATTGCAATAAATATAACAGTTCTATCACTTTGGTAAATGGAAATGCTTGCATTGCTTGCTGGTGTACATACTGTTTGCTGAGATCATTACAGTGTTAAGGTTTACTTTTGCCCCTCCACCTAAACCCATTGGTAAGTGTCACTTTAGCGCAACATCCCCGTGCACAGTATAAAGTGGGGTATTTCTGTCTGATGAACATTCGTTTGTTTTCCTCCCAGTGATAAATAATAAATAAGAACCGAAAAGCAGATTTCAGCGGGGCATTTCTGTTTTCTTATTATTGTTTCCACGATTTTCCACAACATATGTACTAACTGGAACTTAAACAAGTCTCAAATTTCTGTATCATTTGGGAGATGTACACAGAAAGGAGTGACAGCTGCCTGTACTAAACACTGTGACTCTGCAAGTGGTTATTCAATCTACTGTCTGTAGATCAATATGCAACAGTTTGTCCTCTGCCTCGCTCTCATTCCCCCCGATACTATCATTTCATCTGTGTATTATACACGAAGATAAAGTCAGGTCCTTTTGTAAATTCTTCATTTCTGTATACCCAGCCCTTCGTCCTCTATGCATTCAATATTTTATGTCACTGTATTTTGTGAAGTTCATGTGTTTGCGTGTGAATATTTTTTGTTCTTTGTATACAAACTAAAGTTAAAAAGTGTTTTATTCCCACAAATCAAGCTCTGCAATAAATACTTTATTTTTGAACTCTACTACGTTTTTATAATTGTTATATTAATTATAAATCAATGTGTACATTAAATTGTAACAGTAAGCGAAAAAATAGTATTAGACGAGATGAGAGAGAGAGAGAGAGATAAATATTTACTCGAGAGGTGATAGATAAATAATGAAATCGCTAGAAATATAGATAAATAGTTACTAGATAGATAGATAGATAGATAGATAGATAGATAGATAGATAGATAGATAGATAGATAGATAGATAGCTGTACTTGGTGCAATATAATTTTTTAAAGGACACACACATGATACATAGCTGTTACGTTTTCACATCAGAGACCACATTTTGCCTGCTGCTTATTCTTAAATACGTCCAATAATAATAAAAAAAACCCACTATATCATATGCAAAATGTGCATTTTGCAAGTACTAAAAAAAATAGTTGTAGAATAAATTATTTTGATGAATTAAAATTAAAATAAGTTCAAATTTCAGGTACACATTTCTAATACAATGAACCCACAAGGCTTTCCTGATAACCTGGCTGAAAGAACAGCGCTAAAATAATAAAATGTAGCTAGTTCCTATATTAACACTTGCAATCAAAAGGGATAGATTCATGTGACAGCCCTCGTTTGATAAACAATGCCAATACAGAAGCCGATTACAATACCCGTAAAAGACGAGTCCGACAATTGATTATGAAGGATTGCGATTTGTTAAGTTTGTATAGGTGCAAATTCCTCATCAGATGATGATGATAAAAGTTCATTTGTAATTCTCTGTTGTAAACGAGGCGTTTTATTCATGAGTCCCAGAAGCTCCTCTAAGATTAAAAATTAATGCTCACAGCACAAGCATCTTCTGAATATTTCACCGTAGCATTTCCATGGGTGTCAAACATCAAACCTCACATCAGGAAGAAAAAGAGACTATTCAGACTTAAGAAGAAGAAATCAGGTTGGCAACTCATTATTTTACTATTCTGATCTCCTCTGAGTTAGTCTTGTAATATGCCTGCGTCTACAGTATGTTTAATCACCCCAAAGATTTTCTTTTTCCAATCAGATGTGCTTTAATAATAAATGTCCTTATGCCATTACTTTATATTGTGGGTTTCGAAAATTTAAAATAAGCCTAATGCAATATTAATTGAGTATAGTGGTATAAAATAGCAGGGAATAGAGTCCACTCTGCATAAGAGACTTCACTCGTGTCCACCAGGATTTGAGGGGATACATAGGGGATATCCTACCGAGGTAAGAAAACTCATTATTTGCAATATACTTTATAGTTATGATTAATAGAAGTTATTACAGCGCTGACTGGTTAAAGGTGTTATTGAACTTTATGCAATCCACAACATTTCCTCTTTTTTCCCCAGAGATCGTGTTATCTTTTTTTATAAATGTATATATTCATTTATTTAATAATCGTCACTGTTTTCTACCATATGTTTTACTCCCAAAAAACTTCCCATCAGTTTATTTATACAAAAAAGTAGTCTATAAATAAAAGGAATGACTATTTTTGTTTACAGTATCTCTTCTATGACTCTCTCGTATAAATATATATTGTATTGATTATTTTTAAGAGTGTAAATAATTTAAACAAATAACTTTTTTTTGTCGTTGGTAAAGACATGCATATATAGATCGCATTGAACTGTGGAACTCTTACATTTTTTTGAACATTATTTTGAGAATACAATATACTAATGGGAATCGGGTGCAATTCGGTATTTTATAACCCCACGTTAGTAAGAAACGTTAAGTGTACGATCAGTGCATTCTTTACTGTTTTAAGAGAGCAGTTACAACGTTTCTAAGCATAATCCTCGATATTTACAGAGAATTTTATTTATAATTTCATTATTATTTTTTTTAACTTAATGGCTCTGACCTCATACAGTTACTCTGTTCTCTTTCAGATTTTGTCTGTGTGCTTTCTTGGAAGGTTTATACGACTTCAACCAAAATGACTGGTTTTAACCGAATGCCTAGAGTTTTTCTTGAGTTCTCTGTATGTTTATAAACTAACTGCAATGGGGATCTGTGGCTTACCTAAACCATTCATCTTTATGGACTACACTGGACAGACTAATGTAGACGAACATTTATTTTGTTATAAAATGTTTTTCTTTTTTGCAGAATTATTTAGCAGTTTGGGTATTTTGTTTTAATATTATTGACTCATCCATTATCATTCATTATAGTTTAACATTTTTAAACATAAAATATAAAAAATTTTCTTAGCTGTATGTTAAAATCGAGGATTAGAACAAAAAAAGCATAGCCTTAGAAACACGATAAATGTATAGGATTTGTATCAAATTACAGCATTCATCTCTGACTTCCATATCCACACAGATAAATAAAATCTCTATACATCATCAATCAGGCCCATAAAGGCTTACTTTATATGCACTCAATTTCCACCAAACCAAAACTAATTGCATGCATACCTCTAGGCCACTCAGGGATCTGATCAATTAGTCATTAGGCACTCCATTAGAAGGGTTTTAAGCTTGCTAGTATAAATGTCCACTGTCAATTTGCTTGTAATTGAGTGAATCAAAAAGATTCAGCTATTAGCACACAGAACATGAATGATGTATACCAAGTTTTATTATACAAAATATTAATCTATTACAACATGTACTTTTATTTCTATGTCCCCTTGCTATCATTAGAAGACAATGCAAGATACTTTATGGCTTTGTATATTTTATTGCTATTGTAAGTCATTATTACAGGCCTAAGTTTGTGTCAGGATAAATGTTATTTTAGTATGTTGGGCTTCCTCAGTGGGGATATTAGTTATATGACCATATGCTGGGCATGATGATGACATACAATACTGAAATGACAGGAGGGTAGGATATTGTATGTCAGAAATACATATTTTATAGTAGTAGTTAACCTTGTTTATTCTGTCATTACATCATATACATTATATAGTCATCTGATTATACAGAACACCCAGTATTTTCACATAATACATGAATTAAGTGTAGCACAAATCTATTTTTATATTTAAAAATGTATTAGGGCAGATGTAGGAGCAAAAGTCCAAAAAGGATACATTTTCTATGGGATAAATCCTTTTGCAATGTAAAAGGTGCAAATTTTTCTACCTTTTTTTTTGTAGTGTACTGTATGGTGATTTGTGCATATGATTTGTCGTGTTTATTTTTAGCATTTTCATAACCATAAAATAACTCCATCATAACTTGAATTATGCTTAT
This sequence comes from Limnodynastes dumerilii, assembly GCA_011038615.1. Lineage (NCBI taxonomy): Eukaryota > Metazoa > Chordata > Amphibia > Anura > Limnodynastidae > Limnodynastes > Limnodynastes dumerilii. The sequence continues at coordinate 215,165 of WWET01001643.1, forward strand.
AATACACAACTTTAATATAGCATTGGAGCTCCATTCTATTCAAAGTTTCAAACATCTTATCTTTGGACAGGATGCGCACGATTTGAAAGGCAGATTTGAGCTTCTGCTGTTCAAACTTTTTGAATTAGGTCCTGAGACACTCCAAACATTTATTTATGCGAAGATTTACATTAGGACGGGGTATAGCATAAAGCTACAAATGAGCCCAGACCTGAATGTAAGTGTATATATGCTCTAATTTAAGACTAATCATTTGCATCAGCTCTAGGACATAACACAGAATCATATGTGACGGCAGATAAGAGCCATATGGCCAATCCTGTCTGCCCAGTTGTTTTTTAAACTATACTGGCCCTGGAACCAATGAGTCTAGTTTAAAATTCAGGACAGTGTTACATTTATCTCAAACAGTTTAAACTGCTCTACTGTGTTAGGAGCTGATTCAGAGTTGCGTATCCGTTCAAAATTTAGACGGAAACGTAGTGGAATTGCACATTGTGCATGCGCAAGAATCTTATTGACAGTCGGAAAGCAGGCGCATGCAATGCCATTTTTCCGTATCCAACAGCTTACGAATCCATTTTTTTCGTATGCAAAAAGGGGCTTGTTGGAATATGGTAATGTATTTTTAGGGCGTTTACTAGCAGATTTGAGCACATCCGTATTCACAGTTTGCACTTACTGCTTTTTTTTGCACCAGCCCTGACTATGGTGGAAGCGGATTTTGAACAGTTTTTTAACTGGGGAAAGCCTCAAGGCAGAGACATGACTCGTTATCACAAAAGTAATACAGCTGCTGCAACTCTATTTTATATCGATACTAACATACTAACATACAAACATACTAAAATTGTAACTGTGAGGCATTTTAACATAGTTTAGGATTATTTTAGTTTGTTTCATGCGCACTCCCTTTTTATAATAATTTTTATATTTATTCTAATACTAAATGTAATTTTTTAATAATTATAAAAAAATGGCAGTTTTATTTTGTATGTTGTTGAAGACTCAAAATAAAAACACAATATTACAAATTAGTGTTTTAAAAATTTGACATAACAGATACAACTATTTGTTCTTCATGCAGTCGGTCAGCTGATTTCTTTCCTTCTCTCCTGGTCCCTGCGTTACAGCCACCGCTGTTATACACAGACGGCTAGCTGTTTCTTACCTTTCTCCACGCTCCCCACTCTGGCGTGCTCTGCAGGCATTTCCTGGCCGATGGCTCCCTTAGCTACAGCATCGTCGCAACCAGCTATGTGATGCTGCAGCTCTCTCTCTCTCTCTCTCTGTCGCGTACTTCGCCTTGGCTGAAGAGTTACTGTCTCCTCCTCCTTATCCCCTAGGTTAGTCTTCTCCACCAATCATTCACCTGCTCACATTATTTAAAAACCTCTCTGTCACTTCCTAGGCGCCGGTTATAGTTCTGCCAGTCAGTTCTGTGATCTGCTTTATTTCTGTGTGCCTAGTGCCTTGCCTTGTGCTTGCCTAGTGATTTGTCCGTTGTTTGACCACTTACCTTGCTCAGTCCTTGCCTTGATTTCCTATTGTCTATTTTCCCCGGGTTCTTCCTCCTTATTGTGCCTACCTTTCCTACATACCTAACCGTTCCTGGAGTGTTTGTACTTGTCACTCCTTCGGGGGCCGTTCCGTATGAGTGTCCGCATGCAAGCCCTAGTACGTCTCGTCCAGTCCTGTGACTTATCTTTTGTCCGCCGTGCCAGGTTCAGTGTTCTGTGTAGTCCGTTTCAGGTCGGTCCCTTCGACCTGGTCTGCTTCCCGCTTGCTCCATCTTTTCCTCTATCTCTTACAGGTGTTTACTGCTTCCCTTTCGTCCTTCCGGAAGTCTGATTCAACAGGGCACGTCCTGTTACTGGGGCGCAGCCAATTCCATCCCCACCTTCAGGGGCCCTGGTGAAAACCACCTGGTAGCAAAGTCTCCGTGCCCTGGAAGTCGACTTCGCTATTGTTTCTCTGCTGTCCTTCGACCACACTGGTCCTTGACCCAGGTAATTCCAGTGTGCCGAAATCCTTATCTGTTCACTCTTGCCTCACGGTCACTCCGGTCCTGGAATCAGGTAATTCCGGTTTACCGTAACACCCTAGCTTCGCCCGGCGTAAGGAAGGGGCCATACGCTCACACAGGAGCGTATGGCCTCTTAGCACGCCCCCCCACCCTCATTTACTTACCTCCCCCCGCCCACCAGCAGTAACGTAGTCCAGTGTGATCCTTATCTGTTCACTCTTGCCTCACGGTCACTCCGGTCCTGGAATCAGGTAATTCCGGTTTAACGTAACACCTGTATTTTTTCTTGCAGTCGGGACATAGGGCCTGATCCAGAGTTACGCCGATGCGCTGCGCTTACTAAAGCACAGCGTATCGGCGTACACTTACCTTGGCACTCCCCCTG
>WWET01001643.1:316292-334696 GCA_011038615.1 Limnodynastes dumerilii
TATGTATATAGTGTATGTATTATATATTAACGTGAGTCTGGACATTGTGTATGTATGTATTATATATATATATATATATATATATATATGTGTGTATATTATATATAATATGTATGTGTGTGTATATATGTGTATATATAATTTTTTTTTTAATTACTGTAATCTCTAACACAGATAATTGTTCATGTATTACACTTTAATTTATTTCTATTCTAATTTGCTTATGTGAATATATAATGCTTTGTGGTCAAATCTTATTGCCTTTTTAAAAAAAACAGGTCGGCTAGATAAAAAACATGTACAATTGGCTTTGTCCTTTTAAATACCATCTTTAGTTCCCTGGCTCCTTGGATCCTGCGCAAAATGTTTTAATACCTTTACACTGGTTTCATGTTATCTTTGCATGACTAGGAAACAGACTGGCTGAAGAGGCAGTGTGATCCATGACCTTATCTTGTAGTTTGTTATTGCTCATGTATGGACTAAGCATTTTTTAAATAACTGCAAAGAAAATATATATTTTTTTATTCATATGTTCTATTTATACTTTTGTTTAATGACAATCCTTAAGTTGATTTTTGTAATTCATTAATATGGAGTTTCCCTGAAGCATACGACACTAAACCATCCAATGATAGTGGTTGATGGTTAAAGATTATATATATATATATTTATGTATTATGACCAGTGTTCTTAATGTCCAGCCCCAGTGGTAGCAGACTCATAGCCAGATTCATACATGTTTGCATATCCATTTTACAGGTGTAGCAATGATGCAAATAGTCAGCTGCCCGTATGTAAAGACAGTCGCTACCACCAAAACCGGTAACTTTTTAATCATGTTTTAGTTTGTTTTCTGATTGACAGTTGGCATGGTAGTGAATGCTGGTGTATCCCCCGTGCTTGCAGCCTCTCCTCCTGCCCATCTGCAGCACAGTGTAATAGTTACCTGAATGTCATTAGACTTGTTTACATTTGTTTTACATGACTGGAGCAGTCCTGAAGGTATAACACATTTGTTATTCCAACACTGCTTAAGTTTTGTGTGTTCCACTTGTTCAAGTTTTATTTTCTTGCATGTGTGTTTGTGTTTTTGACTTAAAGGACAGTTCATCTTTCTAAAATTACCTAACATACTTTAGTATTCCAGACTTTGTGAACCTCTTCTAAAACTACCCTACCTCCAAAAAATACAAATAAAAACAAAAATAGAACTAATTTGTAGAGCTTTACATAGGCTCCCCTAGCCTAATATGCCCCAAAATTGTCATTAGAAATTTGTATGGATATAGTGCACTCTGTATGGAAGGTGTTATTTTATCTGTTTGTTATAGAAAGTGGAATTGCCCTTTAAACAATGTCTTGATGGCGCTCCACAGGTCTCAGACATTGTTTGTCGTGGCTAATATGTGTCCTGATTGATATTTGTACTCTACCTTTCACAATATGCAACAAAAACAGCTATATAACTCTTTAAAACTTTGCATTGCTGCTTCAATGGTCTTTACCTATACAGCACATGTCCCTAGGACAGCTGTATGTTTGTATACTTGCAGCTTCACTGCTAGTTATTTTGCTGCTAATCTTTTAGCTCATGTCCTACCAAGAAATCCTCTTGGTAAATGATTTATATGTCCAAAATACCTTGTAGTGGAAGAACCTAACAGGTCAGCACATTTCAAGGTTCTTCTCATTAAGAATCTGAAAATTCCATCCACTAAATCTTATTTATTCCCACGTGTCTAATTACATTTTCAAATCTCAAAGTATAATTTTTTGGTGTCCTATTTGCTAGGCCTTTCTGGGTGGCCCCTCTATTTATTAAGTTGGCTGGGGGAAGTCTAAAATTGTTCTAAGTGATAAAACAAATGCATCTTTGCAGTGCAGCAACAAAAGAAGATCATTGAGGCAAGCTAAGAAAAGTTACATATCCAGCCAAAACCAGGAAACACACTGGAACATTTCTAATGTGTTATAAGTTTAAATAAACAACTTTATTCTTCTAAACATTTTTTTTGTTTGAGTAAAATTTCAGCATTTATGTGCATTCTTTAACTTTGCAAAATGCATGGTATTAATATAGAGAAACATTTTTAGGTGTCTTGCCAGGAATTGCTTCTTCAATTGTCCCAATGATTCATCCTCAAGTGGCTCTTGCTGCTTCTCCTGCTACATTAGCTGGTGCAACCATAGTGTCGGAGTGGTCCGAATATAAAACTGCTGATGGGAAAACATACTATTATAATAACCGTACTCTGGAATCCACATGGGACAGACCCCAGGAGCTGAAAGAAAAAGGTATGTATCTAGCCACACTGCCTTTTTTTTATATTGTGGTTTTTGGATATGGGCATCTCTTCAAATTTAGCATTATTAATACATGCAATGCAAATCCTGTCATGTTTAAGCGAGACAAAAAAGTAAGCGCAAAAAGGAGTAATAAAAGTTAATTAGCGCATGGACAAATAATGTTTTCCCATATACAGTATTAATGCATATTTAATACATTTGAATTTGCCACAGTATGTGTTTCCTTTATGCATTTTCTATTATATTTCCAGCTCTGCTTTCATTATTTGTTGGTGCTTACATGGTCAGCATTTAACACTCCATGCTATATATTGGACACAAATTTACTTGTTAGGTAGAACCAACACTTTTTAGTGCTACTTATAAAATATTTCAGCAAGATATCTGATTACTACACCCAGTATGGCAACACATTTATGTATCTGGTTTGTAATCTAGCAAAAGAGAGCATGTAACTCTTTGGTTCTCGCTCACCTGGATTTCAATGAAAGCCCTGTAATATTGGGAAGACCCAGTTGTGGTGATGGAGAATCTGTTATGCGAGCAATTTATTTACAGTTTTCATTTGTTTTTTTCATTATAGATTAAACACCTAGGAAAGCTTTAACAGCAATGTCTCATTTTTATTTAGATAAAGAAGTTGAGAAATCTAAAGAAACTGTTAAGACTGAGCCAGTGGTGGAGGAAGCCCAACCAATGGAGTCTGAGCAAGAGGTGCCAAAGGAAGAACCTCCTAAGGAGGTAAAGGAGGTAAAAGCCAGCAACCATATCACTTGGTATTGTCCTTTTTAATTACTCTTTAACAGGGATGGGGGAGTGTTGTGTGTGTGTGTGTGTGTGTGTGTGTGTGTTTTCTGTGCATTTTCTGTGCATTTAACAAAGGAAATTAAAACAAGTCACTTGTACAGGAATGTATTAAGAGTAGTCCGTTAAACCCCTCTCACATAACCACCAAATACCCAGGTTTTTGGCCAAAAACCCAGCTCTCTCTAAAAACCGATGTGAAAGGTACAGGGGTCCTGGTGGGTTTTTCTCATGCCTGGTGATGTGAAAAGTGCTATGCAACAGTAAATAAGTCCCTCCCTGGGAACCGCGAGCAGCGCCTTCACAATATCTGGGCAGATCTGGGACCCAGAATTTCCTGAGTCTGCCCTGGAGTGTTTTACATAGAAACTGTGACAGAAGATAAGGGCCACATGGCCCATCCAGTCTGCCCAGTTGTTTATTTTAAACTATATTGACCCTAGACCCTATTTACCCTCAATATAGTTTGACATTTAGGATATCCTTATATTTATCCCAAGCATGTTTAAACTGTTCTACTCAACCACCTCAGATGGGAGGCTATTCCACTTATCTGTCACTCTTTCAGTGAAGTAATTTTTACGCACATTTCCTCTGAATCTACCACCCTCCAGTTTATATTCATGCCCTCGTGTTCTATTACACCTGTTCCTTTGAAAAATGCCACCCTCCTCTAGCCGGTCACAACCGTTGTTATATTTGAAAGCTGCTATCATATTCCCCCTCTCCCTTCTCTGCTCCAAGCTATACATGTTTAGTTCCTCCAGCCTTTCTTTGCATGTTTTGTGACAGTCTCATGTATTTATGTCTTTCTGGAGATATGGCCTCCAGAACTGAACACAGTATTCTAGGCGAGGTTGTACCAACGATCTATAAAGGGGCCTCACTACTTCTCTTTCTGCTACTAATTCCTCTCCCTATGCAACCAAGCATCTGACTTGCCTTTCTCATTGCTTTGTTACATTGCTTGGCTACCTTTAAATCACATGAAATAATGATTCCAAGATCCCTTTCCTCCTCAGTAGTTTCTAATGTAGTGCCATTAATGATATATTGAGCTTTTGGATTTTTGTGCCCCAAGTGCATGATTTTGCATTTTTTGGCATTAAACTGCAGTTGCCATACTTTGATCATCCCTCATTTTTTGTACCTCTCCTGGCGTGTCGACCCTGTTACATATCTTTACATATCTTTGTGTCACACAGGCAATATCAACTATAAAGATATTAAATAGCACTGGTGTACAGAACCCTGGGGTACTCCGCTGGTTACATTACCATCCCTAGAAGGGATTCCATTTACTACAGCCCTCTGTTGTCTATCCTGTAACCAAGATCGTGTCCATGCAACTATCTTTGAAACCAATCCCAAAGTTTCCAGTTTAACAGTTTGTGACGTGGCGCAGTGTAAAAAGCCTTACTAAAATCTAGATAAGCTATGTCTACAAAAATTCAATTAGATTTGTTTGATGTGACCTCCCAGTGAATCCATGCTGCTTAGGATCCTGGAGTTACTGGATTTAAGATACTGTACAAATTGTTCCTTTAACAGTGTTTTCATCAATTTCCCTACTACTGATGTTGGACTCACTGGCCAGTAGCTTGCAGATTCTTCAGTTCTTCCATTTTTATGCACTTCTAAGGGATCCACCCAGGTTATTTTAATTTTTTTTACATGCAGAAAAGCCCCGGCAATAACCCGTGTCGATGATGTCAATTGTCACAGATCTTTCTTACAACTTTACTTTAACAACAGTCTTAAATTCTTTGATATGCTTCCATGGTTTTTCTTGAATTCAGCTTCCTGTTCTTTTCCAAATATACCTGTGTTATATGAACATAATACCCCCTTTTCTGGTGAAATTACATGTTCAAAGATTTTTAAATATAGATTGTTAAAGATTGTTCCAAGGTTTTGCAATTTAGCTGCCATTGTGTTTTGTACCCTTATTTTTCTCTCTAATTATATATTATTGTTATATAGTATTGTTTTAACAATATATAGCTGTAATGGATGGCTAAATATAGTCTAACATGTTTGCTTCTCTATGGTGCTTTTTATATTTAATACTGGACCATACAAACACTGTGCTGCCTAGACTGACATGAAAACAAAATGACTTCCTACTCTACCTCAAAAACCAAACAGCTATATATATTTGCCTCAAAAATTCAGTAGCTGTCCACTGTTTATCATATCACAGGAAAGGCTTTTAATATGGAAAAAATGTGAATGTGTGACTGCAGATTTGTCTGATGCCTTTTCCCCTCAATTGCCAAATGTTTTGCCTCCATTTTGTGTATAGAAACTTAGAATCTAAAGATAATTTATGTAGATCTCAAGTTTAAGGGTTCTGTAACTGAACTTTATATAAAAAAAAAAAAAGAAACAAAAAACTTAATATAATACAGAGAACACTCCAGTCACAATTACATGACTTCAGAATTATAAGCAGATAAGTTTTCCAGGCTAGTGACTTAGTGATAAACAAATGCTTTTCCTAATTTTAATTTTATGGGTGTGTTTTATACATTTTTTTTTTCACCCTTCAGAATGTTTTCAGAAATTCTCTTAAAGGGAGTTCCATTCGTATGAGCCCAGAAACAGTTGATGATCTTGGCTAAAATGTTTGGGCTTGGTAAACTAATAAAGGGATTTACCTTGCTACAAGAGGTATCATGGGTGCTTTCTTGGTTTAAATCAGCCAGAGATCTTCTCACATCTATTTAGGATTATCTCTACTGCATGGGCAGGTAGCCAACGGTTGTGAGTCCCAGCCAGTTTTGGATTGGCTTGGATTTCGATTGCTTATGCCTTGATGAGGCATAGCAATCGATCCACGGAGCACCAAACACGGTGCTCCGAAAGTAAGCCTGAAAACTACCCCGACCCTTACCCTTATTTTAACCCTTACCCTCACCTTTCATTACCCTAACTCTCCCCTCCCCGCAGCCTGACCCTAACCCTTCCTTCCCAGCACCCTAACCTACCATCTCCCACAGCCTGACCCTAATTTTCCCTTCCCTGCAGCCTTACCCTAACCCTCCCTCCCCTGCAGCCTGACCCTAACCCTGGAGAGGTTACTCATGGTTTCCCGTGGTGCAGGTCCTGCGGCGGCGGTGTTTCCAAAATTCTGAAAAAAATTCTAAAATGGAGGGGTATTGGAAATAGCGACATCCGAAAAGGAACTTTCGGATGCCCCTATTTCGGAAATCCCTCATTTTATACGGGGAATGCAACCGGTAACCAACTGCCTTTCTAGAGATCCATTTTTACTATTAAAATGACAAGAAGACACAGACGCATAATCATCACTGGTCTTTGTCTGCAAGTATAGGTCAATGGTTGCATGTCTGTCAAGAGCGCAGCAGAATGAATACAATTAGACTAGGAAAAAATATATATATAATTGTATATATAAAACAGGCAGAAACTTACTATGAAAACAAATAAATCGCTCTTTGCTTTAGATAATATAACCTTTTTTTCCCCCAAGTATCCTCATTTCATTATACACCTAACAAATATATCAATTTGTTTTAAATGTAGAACTCTCTTCACCCATGTCTCTTAAACATTGTACAAGTGAAGTTAAGGTGCTGCCAAGTAAAGTGCCAAAAGGTCAAATTGATAGTCATGTTGTCAGTGATATTCTTTATGCAGTTACTATGATGCCCCATAAATGTATGAAAAAATGTTTCCCTGCTCCCCTACCACAACTGTCACGACGTATTGTACTTAAAATTGAAGAAACGAACCATGACATTAGTTTATTTTACCTGAAACTTTTGTATTTGAGACTTAAATTCAAAAGATGTTCTATTTATTAGTATGTAACTTGAGAGCTTAAAAGCTTTGAGAACTATTGCCTACGTATTATCCTTTCTTAATTAGGAGCCAAAAGAAGAGGAAATGACGGAGGAAGAAAAAGCGGCCCAAAAAGCCCGGCCAGTGGCTACCACACCAATTCCTGGCACTCCATGGTACTTATGACCCCAAAGCCTGTTTTCTTGCCAATGTTTGCAGGGACTTTTGTGTTAGTCCTGGATTTTACATCTATACAGGCAAGGGCTTTCATTTTGTTACATTATTTGCTTGTGTTTGGTAAGAAGCTTGTTTTCTCTGCTGGATGATAACACCTTTCCACAGATACCTGGAATACGGAGTTCATATTTCTGGTACAAATCAATTTTTATGAATTATTGATCTTTTATTTTGGTTATCTATTACTATATCTTGTTGGTATATTGTAATGCAGGGTTCTCAACAACAGTCCTCAAGCGGAGCCCAAGTGTTCTCAATATTGTCTGACGTGAAAAGATCCAGAAATGGTACTCACTAGATCACTTGTGATTATGAGGGGACCTGTTATAAGTACTTGAAGAATGTGGCTGAGAACCCTTGTTCTAAATGTGTTTTAGCACGAAAAATGTAAAGTTTGTTACTTGTGCAAAAAGAAACAAGTGTGTTGAAGATTTAAATACAATGTCATTTAATCATGTAAACACGCAGAATGCCCAGTCCCAGCACAGGCAACCAATAATCCTTTACTCTTTTGATCCCATTTCTCAGATATTATTGTTTGTGTGAACAGGTCGTCTGACAATCTCTGCAGACTTAATAACTATGATGACTGCAGTTGATAATTAAGTGTTAAAGTTTAGGTAAATAGGTGCAAATATTTTGATTGGATATTACCAAGACCATTTATTTCTAGTATTTAGGGCAGTGTAAGTAACTTTAAATCATGTTCCAGATTACTGTGCTTGGGAAAAGTCAATCTTTCTGAGTTGTTGCAAAGCCAATAATTGCACTTGCGGTTTGCTGAAATGCTGTTTAAATGCAATGAGTCACTTAAATATGCATGCATATTAAAAATTTCTAAATGATCCTGTTTTATCATTTTCCACCTAACAATAATTAATACCATTTTAAACATAGTCTAAGATACCTGTCCAAACTTAAATCATTTGATTCCCTATTAGCTGTGCCTTTGTCTTTATTTTATTCAAATCTTTTTCTACATCATTAGGTGTGTGGTGTGGACTGGTGATGAGCGTGTCTTTTTCTACAATCCGACTACACGCCTCTCTATGTGGGACAGACCAGAAGATCTGATTGGAAGAGCTGATGTGGACAAAATCATTCAGGAGCCGCCACATAAGAGAGGTCTAGAGGATGACAAGAAATATTGTAAGTTCATTAACCCCAGAATAGTGTTCCCTTTATTGCAGATGAACATTTTCTATCAAATATATCCAATTTTTCTTTTTTTTGAAAGGTATATTGAATTTAAAATGGAATAACTTTGTAATATTTATTCTCTTACGTTAAAAAAACATTTTTCATTTGCACGAAAACACATTCCTGACTTACGTTTCTTTTTTCATTTGACTGATCTGGGTTTTCCTTTTATTTGTTAGTCAAAGACGATCATGAATCCAATGATGATATTAATGATGACGAGCCTATAAAGGCAAAAAAGAGAAAGTAAGTTGTAAATAAAAGCCAAATGAAATAATTATTCGTTTATATTCAGTGTTTGTCTATTATGTTTTTAATGTGTTTTAATATTTGGTTTACTCTGATATTTATTTATCACTTTATATAAGATTTTATTTATGTCTATTTATGTAAAAGTTTCCCAACCATCTATTTCTTGGCTTTATTTTATTTTGTTTAATAGGAAAGAAGAGGCAGAGTCTGAAAAGGAGACCTCTATGGAGGCTGAAATTAAGGCTGCCCGCGAGCGAGCCATCGTTCCCCTGGATGCTCGAATGAAACAGTTTAGAGATATGTTGCTGGAGAGAGGGGTTAGAAAACCATCTTTTGAGATGTATATAAATCTTTTCTGATTTTTACACACATGAATTACTAAAAACTTACTTAGAGCAGGGTTTTCTTTCCAAGGTAATCTGTTCCTTCCTTGATGCATCAAAGCTCTACTGTTCAAATTCTTCTTTATAGCCACTTTAAAGAGCCAAACAGGAGTTCATGTTAATTTATTAAACACCTTTTTTTCTGAACTGTTTTGAGCCTGTCACATTACTGTTTACTGATGTATCACCACGCAAGTGATAAGTGTACATTTCTAACATACGTACTTAAGCACCTAGTTAGAAATATTTAGCATTTATGTGAAATTAATACATTATCACATCTAGCATTTAACTGGTTCTGTATAGATAACTGTTGTGACATAGTAGGCTGTTACTCTCAAACCATACTTTCTCCACTATAGTGTCATCAATACATTTAAGAATGTTATAATTGGTAAACGAAATATTTCCCTTCTATTCTGATATTCTGAAAGCCATTTAACAGTACATGAGTCAAGGATAACCCTGTGTGCACAGGTCTGCTAATGCTGGGTGCACACTACATATATTTCACCTAATGTTTGTGCAGATCACATGATAAACAAGCTTATAAAACAGTATCAGTGTGCATGCTCTAACAGTCATGCCTAATTGTTTCAAAGTACATATTCAAGAAGCCTCTTTATATAGCATGTCAATGTATTATTTTTTATTTATTTGTCCATTAGAGATAGATAGATATATCTATATATATCTATATCTAAAGTGAAGCAGAAAAACGCATAAACATAAAATTGATTGAATATTTATAGAAACCAATTGTTACTTGAAATTACTACAGTATCTCTAATAGAAGCTTCAGAATTTTATATGGGACGTTGTTTTCAGGCCATAAACAGCAGTATAAATAGCATTTTCTTTCATGTGAAAATTAATCATGCTTTGAAATGTTTTTTTGTTTACATTGAAGCTATGAAACCTTTTAGATGTTGTGTAATGTTCCCAGCATCTGAAATAATATTTTGTTAGCCAGGTATATCCTATAATATGCCCTCTTTATCTGATATTCATGACTATTTCCTTTGCATTCTCTGCCAATACACTCGTTCAACAAACTTGAGCGATCAGTTTATCAGTATGTTTTCCGAATAGTCTTGTTGGTGTTCCAGCAAACCCATGCCGTACAGTACGTGATAACGAATACTGAAGCTGGTCCCGCTGTGTACAGTATTGTCAGTTAATGTTTTACAATGGAGGATGGATTTCTTACAAAACCACATTTTTTAATTAGATCATTAAATTTTGAACTTCAACATGATACATAGAGCTGTAGTTTATCTCAAATTAGATCCTCTTTTCATGTCTTAGAGTGGGATTACTAGAGTGGGAAAAAAGCACTATTCGTTATAAAATGTTAATGATGGTTATATGGAGACATAAAAAAAAAAAGACGTAATTGGTTGAAGTCTTAAAGGCTAGCTTTGGCATATGTTTGTAGTGCAAATGTACCTTGTAGCCCTCAGCCAGTAAGAGACCTGCAATGAATAGCCTCTCAGTTGTGTGGTGTATTCTTGGGAAAAGAAAGGGTTATGTGTATCTAACCCTCGCCAGGAACAATTTGTTTTCAACTTCAAGGATTGCTTTTGAAGAGTCCTCTAAATGTCACTCAGTAGTGGTTATTTTAATGAGTTATTAGCAGTCTGTTACCTCTGTATAATTATAGAGTAGCGTTCAAAGCCAATTAGTGTTAAAAAATTTGCTTTGCTTACCTCCCACTGGTCATCATTTATTAATGATAAAAACTTACTCTTTCTTAAACAAATGTCATGTAGGTTTATCTGCAAGCCTTCTACTCTTAGTCTCCCTCTCTTTCACTATTGAAGAATCAACTTTTATTTTTTATTTTTTTGTCTTTTTTTTCAAAGGTCTCAGCATTTTCAACTTGGGAAAAGGAGCTCCACAAGATTGTATTTGACCCTCGTTATTTACTGCTCAATCCCAAAGAAAGAAAGCAGGTAAAACGCACAACTTTTTTGTTGGTATGTTGAGTTGTTTTTTGGAAGGTTAAAATGGTTTCCTGCATAGAGTTCCATATTCTCCTTGATAATTGTCAGATGTGCATTAAAAAACTACTGGCCCTCCATGCTCAACAATATATTACAATAAATAAAGAGAAAGAATTCAACTAGCGCTGTGATAATTGCTGCAGCTAGTCTCTCCTAAAGAACAAAGGAATAAATGACAATAGTGGGTGAGAAAAGCGCTGCAATCACTCTTGCGGGTGTTGGAAAGGAAAAAAGCTATTTAAAACAGTACTGGCTCACAGTCCACACAAATCCAGAAAACGCTCTCCCAGATCCCTGAAGAAAGGTTTCCCTTTAAAGCAATATTGGAGAAGAAAGGGAGGGGAAAGCGATTGGAAAAAGCAAAGAAACCATTTATTAATTCCAAATAAATGATTAAAAAACAGTAAACAGTCTCGCATGGGAACTTCTCTTAAATAGAAAAAGTCTCTCCGCGGGTCAGACGAAGTGAAGGGTACTGGCTGGACTAGATGTAACGGGAGCTCCGGAATCTCCTATGCCGCCGCCGTCCTCCTCACACCATTAACCACTGCGATGCGAACTGCTGTCTGTGCCGTCTGACGCGTTTCAGGTGCGATCCACCCTTTCTCAAAGACTGTGCACCAGTGCAAAAGGTCCTCCTTTAAATATCCTTGATTGCGGTGGTGAGCCAATCAATATTCCTCTATTTTCCAACACCCAAAAAAAGGGACCATCTATCTAATACTAACTTAAGGGACATTTTAAACATCAAATCAAAGATGACACATATACGAATATATAAATAACAAAAAAGGATAAAATAGACAGGGCATATGTAGGCATAAAGATTGAGCATAATGACAAATAGTTAAAATTAAGTAGATAAAACGAATACAGCTGACGACGCATGTCATCCTAGCTATCTCCACTGCATCTACACATGATTTATATGAAAAAACTATCTAGTCACAAGGATCATGTCATTGTAATTATACTAAATAAACACAATTAATTAAATAGCAAATGGACAAGGAGGATATTATCTCATTGTCATTTTAACAACATAGTTAAAAATTCATACGGGTCTTAATACTAACATATTTAAAAGGTTTAGAAAACAAGACAGGAGCTTCGTGTGCACTCTACTAATGATTTAACGGCCACACATAATAATACTGAGATCAGGTACCATTAGAAAAAATATAAATTTTTATTGACAAATAACTAGGCTAGCGAAATATTTAAAAAGGAACATATGTGTCTTCCCATTCAAATATATTGGCAACATATGTTCAGTAAAAGAGAGCAACAACTGGTTCATTTACATCGACAGAGCAATAGGACTAATAAGCCATACATAGTAAACATTTGACGATTGTTGGTAGATAGTAATAAATAAACTAACAGTTATATAAATACAAGACACAGTAGAGGCAGTGCTGGGACACACTAAGCTAATCATTCCGGAGGCTTACCCTATGTCAGTACTAGCGTCCTCACGGGCGCGCTTCGTCCTTCCGGACTGGTATCTAACCCTCCCTATACTACAACCAAGGTCCCAGATACCAATACCTGTCTAACAGTTGCTGGTCACATGAAACTTGCGGGGTCCATCGGTGCACCGACGCCGCCGCACACCTCAACGCGCGTTTCGCCAAGGGCTTTTTCAAGAGGATTTTCTTAGCAGCCTGCTTGTGTGTCTCCAACGTCATCCCTTTAAATGGACATACTCCAATCACTGGAAAGCTGATCTTGGAGACCGCAGCTGCTGCTTAATTAATAGAACCATGATCGTATATTCCATGATCATGCCGTTAAACTGGAACAATGAAAGAAACAAAACATAAGTTTCTATAAGATCAAATCATTACATATAAGGGGTAGAGATATTTATTACAATGACAGTTATAAGTTAATTATTTTCTTTCAATAAGGATATTCACAAAAGGACGAAGTATGCATACTTATCTATATAACAGCCACAGAAAGCAGTTTCATTGGGTTCACAAGAATTTAAATGATATTTACTAAACTGCAGCAAATTATTTATTTATTTATTTGTGTGTCTTGTCGTAGTCAAAACACTGCTAAACTGCAGCAAATTATTTATTTATTTATTTGTGTGTCTTGTCGTAGTCAAAACACTACTAAACTGCAGCAAATTATTTATTTATTTATTTGTGTGTCTTGTCGTAGTCAAAACACTACTAAACTGCAGCAAATTATTTATTTATTTATTTGTGTGTCTTGTCGTAGTCAAAACACTACTAAACTGCAGCAAATTATTTATTTATTTATTTGTGTGTCTTGTCGTAGTCAAAACACTACTAAACTGCAGCAAATTATTTATTTATTTATTTGTGTGTCTTGTCGTAGTCAAAACACTACTAAACTGCAGCAAATTATTTATTTATTTATTTGTGTGTCTTGTCGTAGTCAAAACACTACTAAACTGCAGCAAATTATTTATTTATTTATTTGTGTGTCTTGTCGTAGTCAAAACACTACTAAACTGCAGCAAATTATTTATTTATTTATTTGTGTGTCTTGTCGTAGTCAAAACACTACTAAACTGCAGCAAATTATTTATTTATTTATTTGTGTGTCTTGTCGTAGTCAAAACACTACTAAACTGCAGCAAATTATTTATTTATTTATTTGTGTGTCTTGTCGTAGTCAAAACACTACTAAACTGCAGCAAATTATTTATTTATTTATTTGTGTGTCTTGTCGTAGTCAAAACACTACTAAACTGCAGCAAATTATTTATTTATTTATTTGTGTGTCTTGTCGTAGTCAAAACACTACTAAACTGCAGCAAATTATTTATTTATTTATTTGTGTGTCTTGTCGTAGTCAAAACACTACTAAACTGCAGCAAATTATTTATTTATTTATTTGTGTGTCTTGTCGTAGTCAAAACACTACTAAACTGCAGCAAATTATTTATTTATTTATTTGTGTGTCTTGTCGTAGTCAAAACACTACTAAACTGCAGCAAATTATTTATTTATTTATTTGTGTGTCTTGTCGTAGTCAAAACACTACTAAACTGCAGCAAATTATTTATTTATTTATTTGTGTGTCTTGTCGTAGTCAAAACACTACTAAACTGCAGCAAATTATTTATTTATTTATTTGTGTGTCTTGTCGTAGTCAAAACACTACTAAACTGCAGCAAATTATTTATTTATTTATTTGTGTGTCTTGTCGTAGTCAAAACACTACTAAACTGCAGCAAATTATTTATTTATTTATTTGTGTGTCTTGTCGTAGTCAAAACACTACTAAACTGCAGCAAATTATTTATTTATTTATTTGTGTGTCTTGTCGTAGTCAAAACACTACTAAACTGCAGCAAATTATTTATTTATTTATTTGTGTGTCTTGTCGTAGTCAAAACACTACTAAACTGCAGCAAATTATTTATTTATTTATTTGTGTGTCTTGTCGTAGTCAAAACACTACTAAACTGCAGCAAATTATTTATTTATTTATTTGTGTGTCTTGTCGTAGTCAAAACACTACTAAACTGCAGCAAATTATTTATTTATTTATTTGTGTGTCTTGTCGTAGTCAAAACACTACTAAACTGCAGCAAATTATTTATTTATTTATTTGTGTGTCTTGTCGTAGTCAAAACACTACTAAACTGCAGCAAATTATTTATTTATTTATTTGTGTGTCTTGTCGTAGTCAAAACACTACTAAACTGCAGCAAATTATTTATTTATTTATTTGTGTGTCTTGTCGTAGTCAAAACACTACTAAACTGCAGCAAATTATTTATTTATTTATTTGTGTGTCTTGTCGTAGTCAAAACACTACTAAACTGCAGCAAATTATTTATTTATTTATTTGTGTGTCTTGTCGTAGTCAAAACACTACTAAACTGCAGCAAATTATTTATTTATTTATTTGTGTGTCTTGTCGTAGTCAAAACACTACTAAACTGCAGCAAATTATTTATTTATTTTATCTATCTATCTATCTATCTCGTATCTATCTATCTATCTATCTATCTCGTATCTATCTATCTATCTATCTATCTCGTATCTATCTATCTATCTATCTCGTATCTATCTTGAGATAAGTGTTGCAGAACTTACATGGTCCTGTAAACACAGAAGATCTTTGTAGTAGTTGCTAAAACATTGAAAGTGACGGCAGATAAGAGCCACATGGCCCATCCAGTCTGCCCAGTTGTTTATTTAAAACTATACTGACCCCAGACCCTGTTTACATTTAGGATATTCTTATATTTATCTCAAGCATTTTTAAACTGTTCTATTGTGTTAGTCTCAACCACCTCAGATGGGAGGCTATTCCACTTAGGGTGTGAGGAGTATGGCAATGTACACTAGAGAAAGAGAAGCCTAGTTCTGGCCATGTAATAAAGGGGATTCTTTGTCATGGTCAACTTTCTTAATTATGTTCTTCAGCTATATAGTTTGTTATAGGACACTCTTTAATGAAGGCTTATAAAGATTATGCTTTTATACAGAACTACATTTAGTGAGTTTGCAGCCAAACATGGCAGAGATCCACGGTTCAAAGCAATTGAAAAAATGAAAGATCGTGAAACCTTATTTAATGAGTTCATGGTTGCAGCAAGAAAGAAAGAGAAAGAAGATTCAAAGAATAAAGGCGAGAAGGTAATCCTTTATTACACTTGTTAGATACAATTGGTTTATAAATGGTAAATTTTGAACCAGACTTGACCACACCAGCTTGTCTGTTGCTCACCAAAATAATTGAACCTGCTTAAGTAAACTAGTTACTATGCACAGCTACTCCTGTTTACACCACAACTCCCCCAGTACCTTACCTAAACTTCTTGGTTATTATGTGGGATTTTTTATTTTAATTCTTCATTATATAATTGGTAGTATTTCAGTTCTGTTTACAAAACCTACTTTTAAGTGTAACTTTATAAATGACTGCTGATTTAAACAAAAGGTCATGCATGAAAAATGAATAGGCTTTAAATGTCAGTCAAATAAGAAGTCAACAGTGGGAAGCATAGATCACCACTGGAGATATTAATATCAATTGCCACCAAGCACAGTCACATTCTGCTACATGAGGAATTCCTCCTCTTGCTTATTTGTAGCTGCTTTTCCTAGAGAGTCTTCAGAACAACTGTCTGAGAACAGTCATTTGCCCAGTGAGACATTTATTCAGCATTGACATTTTGTTTTCAAATTCATTTGGTTTAAAATGAATTAAAGTTAAGTGGTTTTTAAATTAAAATATATGTACACAGATAGATAGATACATACATACATACATACATTTTAAATGAGTCCTATATCATGAGTTAATTCAGCTTTAAAATCTCCAATATAGCATCTGCAGACAATCCCTATGTCAGCTGCTAATACTTGTGTCTCAAAGAATGCAGCAATTAGGCTGTTCTAATTAACTGAAGCTGTGTTGGAAGTTATAAGCCTGTGCCCCCCAGTAAAGAAAAAAGTGTATTTTAACATGCCAGGTGTTATAGTAGATTTGTAACAGCTTAAACCATATACTGAGTGGCATTATTTATTTGTTTCTATAAATGAATTCTGCAACTGCTATTTCTGCTAAAGGAAAATCATTAAGCACCTTTCTATGTAACTTTGCCAAATCTGCACCTCATCACAACAGCCATTGACACAGTCCAACCTCTTTTATCACACAGTATGGTTGTAATAATAATTTTTTTCCTGTTAAATAATCCCCACTTCCTGAGCCATATTCCATGTCAAGTGATAAGTATGGTTATATTATACAGAAACAGGCTTTTAGCATAACATACATGTATGTTAGATTTCCTATTACATTTTAATATTTCACAAAATATTCATTCTGGTAATGTTGCTCTTTTGCACATTCTTTTTTTTTTATCATACATGGATGCAGAAGGTGTAGCAAGTCTGCTTTTTTTTTTCCTGTCTTATTTATGAATATTGTTAATTTCATCTCATAATTTCGATTCATGTGTGGTATTTATCTTGCTTGGGTTTTTTTGTGCCTTAGGTGAAACTTGACTTTTTTGACCTACTGTCAAGTCATCATTTGGATGCACAGTCACGTTGGAGCAAAATCAAAGACAAAATAGAGAGTGACCCTCGATACAAGGCTGTAGAAAGTTCATCTGCTCGAGAGGAACTATTCAAGCATTACATTGAGAAGATAGTCAAAGTATGTTATTTCCTTGTTCTTACTCACTAATATTTATCTTTTATTCCAGAATAAATTATTTGAACACGTAAGTGTATGGCAGACAATTCAGACACCTATTCTTTTATCTGTGTTTATTTAGTTCAGAATATCCTAGGGAGACAGACTGAGTAGTAATAATGCATATCCTATTATCTATGATTTATATATCAGAAAAAAAATGACAATTTTGTTTCTTTCAAGTCCATTTAGTCTTTGCTCCAAAGAGAGGAGGTCGGTTAGCCTCTGTTGCATGTTACTAGTTGACTTTCCCCTTTAGCGTGGAAGATATCTCTACACCTCAATGTTTATTCTTGAAAGCAGCATAACGACAAATGAGGGTAGGAATTCCTGCCTACCAATCCACCACTTCCCTTTACTTGTTCCCACCAGCCCTTCTCTTTACCATTTATAAACACTGTTTATCTCCAATTCTGTAACCCATCAATTTATATTATGAGATCCCATTTTACAAGCACTTTTTTCTCTGTGATCCGGTTTTCCTCTCTCCCTACTAGATTGTAAACTTTTCTCAGCTCTTTCCATATGTTCTTTCTTTTTCTAAGTGTGCCATTTGGAAGCCTGCTCAGGGCCACAGCTACTGAGATGACTTGCACTTCACTGCTGCTTATGGACTATTTGTAATTATGTTCTTCTGTTGCAATGCAAGTTTAATATTAAACCAAAACAATGTTAAGATGGTTTGGATTTCTAGGTGTGTATATTACAAGCACATTCTATTTCTTGAAATGAAGGTTTCTGTGTTTTAAAATCTAATATTTCTTACACTAGAATTTAGACACTGAAAAAGAGAAGGAACTTGAGAGACAAGCTCGCATTGAGGCCAGTTTACGTGAACGAGAGAGGGAGGTGCAGAAAGCTCGATCGGAGCAAACCAAGGAGATTGATAGGGAGCGTGAGCAGCACAAGCGAGAGGAAGCCATTCAGAATTTCAAAGCTCTTCTGTCAGATATGGTAATAATTACATTTGGGTCTGTGCAGCTTTTATTTGATCTTGAAAATATATTATTTGGTAAAAGTAATATATGAATCTGATTATTTTACGGCATAAATAATGTTTCTTATACCAGAATTAGAACAAAACATATCCGTAACAGAGCATATTTTCAACACAATGGGCCTGATCCAGATCAACGATACATCGCTGACTCCCCCCTGGCACTCCCCCTGTGCGGGCGTATGGTCCCTTCCTTACGCCGGG
>WWET01001643.1:335641-345725 GCA_011038615.1 Limnodynastes dumerilii
TAATGTCAGGGGTAGTCAGGTTAATTGTATTCTTTGCATGCAGGGATATATATTTGAATTGCTTACTGCACACAGATACTGACCAGCTTTACTATCACACTGTTACTTGGGATAGGAAACATCATCTCTCAACTCTAATACTGTTTGCAACAGATGAAATATGACTCCCCTGCAATCAACATGGTTTAGCCCAGGAGTAACTAAGTTCAAGCACTTAACTAGGTTTGGATCCAGCCCAATGAGTCAGAACATAGGAAACAGGTTGTAAGGAAGTAGAACACAGAATTGCTTATTTCAAAGGAACTAAGAACCGGGTTCACACCTAAGAAACAGAAGCTTCTTAGGTGTAGATCTTTAGTAAATGACCTACTTTGCATGCGTAGTAGGTCATTTAGGCAATCTATGTACTAGTTTGGTAAATAGATTGCCTTTGTGTGGTCTTTAAAGACCACACAGAGTATTTTCAGTAGAAAGAGGCAGTGTAATGCCGCCTGGGGGTGTGTTTAGGTAGAAGTGGGAGGGGGGAGGCAGGGAGAGGTAATTTCCATGCGGACATTGCTCTGATAGATAAGGTAACCCTATGGCACTCATAAGTACCGTAAGGTACCTAAAAACGGGGGATAGGGGCAGGACGGGTGAGTTAGGTGTGGATCTGTCCGCACCTAACTCACTCGGATCATTGAATACGCTAAATGTGAAAGGTATGGACTGTTGCTGCTGTAGGCAAAAACTAATAGAAAATACAGTATTCTGGGGTCAATGCTAGGATCAGGAGTTTGAGATGGTGCGATTATATTATTCTCCAAATGAAGATCTAAGCTTGTTGATGGATTGCAATCTGAAGATGAATCCCAATCCTACACATTACAGAACCATCACAATCTAAGATAACTCTGAAAGCGCTATAGTGGTAGAATATCTCTAAGCAGTGGTGTAAGTACAGTAATCGTGCAGCTGTTATGAAACGCAGTGATGAACACAGATTGTTCATTTAGGTCTCCATTTACTATTATTAGAGCAGCAAACGCTAATAAAGTAATCCAGGGTCGCTGCGCCTCACAGTGAGCCTGGAAACATTGATGGCCAGATTTACTAATACCTATCCCTCTGGTAAGGTCCTGTGATGGTCTGCGGGACTTTCGTCGGAGACGTTCGGTCTCACTCGGAGATGATGTTATGGTGTAGGCGCAATGGCTATCTCTGAAGTCCCAAAAGTAAAATATACTGTGCATGCTCTGGGACTTCGGGCCGTATGCAGAGCTCCGGCCGCATTGCATATGCGGCCGGAGCTTTCCGATATGAGCTACTGCGCATGCGCAGTAATTTTGTTAAGACGTCTACGTTGTTGCAACGTAGATTGCGTGTACGCGGTGTTAAAGACCGCGTATGTGTAATCTATGTTGCAACAAATAACGTAGATGTCGTAACAACATTACTGCGCATGCGCAGTAGCTCATATCGGAAAGCTCCGGCCGCATATGCAATGCGGCCGGAGCTCTGCATACAGCCCTTCATGCCAGCCAGGGAGCTGGCCTTGCATTATATTGTTAACATCTCAATTAGGGAGCTCTCCGGTAGATTCTGTATATGTTTATTTTGTTTTGGTTTTCAAAACTTTGGAATGAGGCCTTTGTCTGTTACTATAAAACAGATCTGGTAGTAAGTTTGATGTATAAATGCTCATTTCTTTTTTTTTTCTTCTTTTTTTTTTTTTTTATTGTCTGATTTTCATTTTATTTGCAATAAGTGGTAGAATTACTTATCAAAGTAGTTCTTGTACAACCATATACTCCCATTAAATTTAAGTTTCATTTTGAAATGTTGGATTTGGTCAGTTTAATGTATTTGAAGTACAATAAACCTTTTTATATATATTTGGTTTGTAAACGTCTCTGTATTAGTTTTATAGGCTTAAAATGTGCAGATGTACTTTAGATGTTAATATGATAGGTTATATGGTTTTAAACCAAAAATGATTTGTGTATATATTTACAGCTCAGAATTCATCTCTAGCAACCTATCTTCATTCTATAACAAAGGCCCCATTTCACATGTAACTGATGACCACCTTTCACATGTCTTGTTTTTGTGTAATTTGTTATCGGTCTAGTGGAAGTAAGTCAGAGGTGTGCTAGATTTATTACCCTCACCTACAAATGTAATTTTTCTGGTAATTCAGGGAGGTGTTGGCTGGCTCTGTAGAAAGAGCATCATGCAGCACCTTAATTTCCTTGTATTGTGGTTCTATTAGAATTCCGTATTATCGCCTTGTATTATAGTATAGGCCTCTGTGAGTGCCCTGTTCAAGGCATGAAGGCACTGCAACAGATCCATTGTTTATCCATTAAGGCAATTGTTATGAACCCTTGTGACTGGTTTGAAAGATTTCCTAGAACAAGTAACGATCATCCAAATGTCCTGTGTTGTCATTTTTAATAGTTTGAGAAATGATATTTGAGATTTTCTTTGAGTCAGAAGTCAGTGGTATGAGGGGAATTGGCAATCATGGGTTGTGTTAAGCACAGAATAAACCATATTGAGGCAAGGTCAAGTATAATGATATTCTTTACCCATGAATGTTGTATCCCAAAAAGTAATGAATCTGGGATAAACCAGTAATCTGTTCTCGTTGTGTGATGTTGATGAGTGCAAAAGGTGTACTGGTTTTCTATCGAGCACTTGAATTTCCAGGGATTAACCAACTGTAGTGTGTCAGTAAGGACTGATATAGGCTTATGTTGTGGTGTCTCCTACCTCCATCCATTGATCTAACTGGAGCCTTATTGTGCATTGCTTTAAAGTCTCCACCAACGACAGTATGGTCATCAGCCTAACACTGGAGTTCGCTGTATACATCTGTGAAAGAGTTGATGAGATGTATTAGGAGTGAAATAATCAACAGAATTATATACACTTCCTCTTTGTTTTGAGGTGTGATCTGCTGAGAGGCCACCTTTACTCAATTATCCCTTAAAATAAATGGATGTGCTTTGCGTCAGTTGTATTCACGTTTGGGTTTTAATGGTTAAGCTGGCGTAGCACTTTTATGCGTTTTAAGGTCATATTAAGTCAGATTTGTCTAGTGGTTGTTACAGTATTAGCATGTGATCTACCCTACATTTACCCCTCTGGAGAGCAAAACTATTAAGAAGCAAGTAGTTACCTACCTAGTTCTTACCTGCCCTTGTAATCAAGCAATAAGTATGTGGATAATATTTGGTCCATAACTAGTGGGAATAAAAAAACTGACGGATACATAAAAGATCACTCCAGACATAAACACACATGAACTTCACATATTTTCTGGATTTGCTTAACCAAGAATTAAATTTGGCCATTTGAGCTTACCCAGACAAAACTTATGTAGGGACTGAAGTCTTCTAAAGAATATAATACGCCCTCCAGATGTTATGGGTATTTTACACATGTAACTTCTATCAAATGGAACTTAGTAAGGGTAAGAGTCTGTGCCTTCCCTCTGCCTGCAAAGCATGTAAATTGTACAGTGTGGGAGGGGTATCCCACGTACATGCGGATCGGTGGTCTTACGGACCGCTGTTCCGCACATTTCAGTTAAGGAAGGCTTATGGGAGAGCATCTGCCATAAAGCACGCACATGAGAGGGGGTGACGGGGAGTTCCCCCCCCCTCTCTCGTGCATACTGCCAGACCCTCGCATGTATGGAAAGCGTGCGGGGGTCTGAAACCAATCCCTGGTTATGCCATAAACATAAAACTAAAAGAGCAACTATCAAAATGTATGCACATAAGCTACTTATATCAAACAGACAATAAGTCCAATTTGTCTTGCATCCTGTGGTGTGCTTGTTTTATCTTGGAAATAGCGAGTAGTAGTGCAGGAGGTTGAGCGCATAGAAGAATCAAAATCGTGACTTTGGCCATTTTGTAAGGCCTTCCGTTTCAATGGGCACAATAAGGTAGATTAAAAGCCCTTGGAAGGATTCTATACAGACCAGCGAAAACGTCTGTCTGTTGAGAGAGAGCAAAGGAGAAGTCCAGCAATAGGAGCAATTGTATTGCAGGCCATTTCCAGCCATTTCATGTTTTCCAGCCATTTCATGTTTTTTTCAAAATGGTCTGGTGCATTCAGTGGCATATTTAAGGGAAACCAACTTTGTCAAACTGTGGTGATATGATTGCAGATATCTCCTAAGTGTGTTGAGGTGCTTGTACCTTTATAGGAGGAATTTCATTTTAACATGAATTTTAACATTATCACAATGTATTGCACAACCTTTAACATCAAATGCTAATTAACAATTAATACAATATTGATACTGGTTACCAGTGTATGCCCTCTGTTTATAAGCGCTTCAGCTTATTTATTTGTACATTATGCTATGTATATGCATTATTTTATTCATGTGCCTTATTTTTGTGATTTACCACACCATTTCTCTATTAAATCTGCAATGTTCTGATTTTGTTCTGGGGCTAATTTAAATTTATATACTCTTGTGTTTTTAATGTTTATATCAGTGTCAATGGTGGTCTCTGAAGCTCTTTATAGGTGACTATTATTTAGTAAGAAGGGGATGAGACTACAGAACGTTGAATTTTGAAAATTGCAGATCATAGTAGTGGGTATTGCAACCCATAAAGATCCCTGAATTCAAAAGTTTTATGACATTTTAATGAGCATCAAAACAAAACTGTACATTTACGTTGTCATCACTGTTTTGTTTGTTCATTTTTAGACTGTTCTGTGTTGCTAAAACATAAAAAACAGCCAGATGTTGTTTAAGCTTGTTAGGGAGACTTTAAAGTAAATTAACATCTTGTTCACTTCATATCATAACCAAATATTTCTGCATTCATTGACATTTTCTGTAATGAACTAAGTAATATACATGAGAGAACTAAAATATTTACACAAGTAATTTAACTTCGGCAATAGCCACAGAACAGTTGGGAAATATTTTTAAAATATGTTACATAGCACAAAAAACTGCAAAAATATAAGTTAATTCATGGTTTGTTTGTTTGTTTTTTGGGGGGCAAATTTCTATTTTTTAGTTCTGCTAACCAGAATCTTGTTGGGACTTGGGAGTCAGCCATTCTGATTGGATCTGCTTCATTCAGTGTTCAGAAGATGTAGAGTTATGAAAAGGGCATTTCTGCGGTGTTTTCACATGCCACGAACAACATTTTCATCTAGCTCTGCATTAACTAGACTTCTATGTTACAGTTGCAAGAAAAAGTATGTGAACCCTTTGGAATTACCTGGATTTCTGCATAAATTGGTCATAAAATGGGTTCTGATCTTCATCTAAGTCACAACAATAGACAAACACAGTCTGCTTAAACTAATACCACACAAACAATTATATGTTCTCATGTTTTTATTGAACATACCATGTAATCATTCACAGTGCAGGGTGGACAAAGTATGTGAACCCTTGGTTTTAATAACTGGTTGACCCTCCTTTGGCAGCAATAGCCTCAACCAAACGTTTCCTATAGTTGCATATCAGACCTGCACAATGGTCAGGAGGAATTTTGGAACATTCCTCTTTACAAAACTGTTTCAGTTCAGCAATATTCTTGGGATGTTTGGTGTGAATCGCTCTTCTGAGGTCATGCCACAGCATCTCAATTGGGTTAAGGTCAGGATTCTGACTGGGCCACTCCAGATGGCGTATTTTCTTATGTTGAAGCCATCCTGTTGTTGATGTACTTCTGTGCTTTGGGTCGTTGTCCTGTTGCATCACCGATCTTCTGTTGAGCTTCAATTGGTGGACAGATGGCCTTAAGTTCTCCTGCAAAATGTCTTGATAAACTTGGGAATTCATTTTTCCGTCGATGATGGAAATCTGTCCAGGCCCTGAGGCAGCAAAGCAGCCCCAAACCACGATGCCCCCTCCATCATACTTCACAGTTGGGGTGAGGTTTTGATGTTGCTATGCTGTCTTTTTTTTTTTCTCCACACATAGTGTTGTGTGTTCCTTCCAAACAACTCAACTTTGGTTTCATCTGTCCACAGAATATTTTGCCAGTAGTGCTGTGGAACATCCAGGTGCTCTTTTGCAAACTTCAAACGTGCAGTAATTTTGTGTTTTTTGTGGAAAGCAGTGGCTTCCTCCGTGGTGTCCTCCCATGAACTCCATTTTTGTTTAGTGTTTTACGTGTCATAGTGTCAACAGAGATGTTAGCATGTGCCAGAGAATTCTAGGATTCTTCTTCACTTCATTAAGCATTCTGCGCTGTGATTTTGCAGTCATCTTTACAGGATGGCCACTATTAGGGAGAGTAGCAACAGTGCTGAACTTTCTCCATTTATAGACAATTTGTCTTACTGTGGACTGATGAACATCAAGGCTTTTTGGAGATACTTTTGTAACCCTTTCCAGCTTTATGCAAGTCAACAATTTTTAATCGTAGGACTTCTGAGAGCTCTTTTGTGCGAGGCATGGTTCACATGCAATGCTTCTTGAGATTAGCAAACTCAAAACTGGTGTGTTTTTTATAGGGCAGGGCAGCTTTAACACCTCCAATCTCGTATCATTGATTGGACTCCAGGTTGGCTGACTCCAATTAGCTCTTGGAGAAGTCATTAGCCTAGGGATTCACATACTTTGTCCTCCCTGCACTGTGAATGTTTACATGGGGGACCTGATCCTGAGTTTTAGCGGATGCGCAAGGTGGATCCGCTAAAACGTACTATTCAGAGGCGCGTTTCTTTAGAAACAAGTACCTCTGAATTGGCCGCAGAAAAGCCGGCCTTGAAAGAAAAAAAAGTTTTAACTGCTCCGACTGCAATGTTGTTTTTTAAAAAACATTAATAAAATTAACCCCTTCCACCAGAAAATCGCCCCCCTCGCGCACAAATAAATAAATAAATATTCCTGTCCCGACAGGGCATGCTGATTGTAGAACTACAATCACCAGCATGCCCATGGATGCCTGGGCATGTTGGCACTTGGAGAACCGCCAGGGCCAGGGCCTGCAGCACTTGGTAAATGTCCCCATTAAAAATAAAAATAAATCTGTAGTTCTACATTTATCAGCATGCCCTGTTGGGACGTGTGTGTGTGTGTGTGTGTTTTTCTTGGTCCAAAGGGTTTATTTAGCTTTTTATTTTGGGGGGTAGTGTTTTTTTGTTTGTTTTTTTTTTTTTAAAACCAATTAACTTTTTTTCCCTTTTTTTTTTGCAGCTCCGGTGAGCTGCTCCTTACGCTTACACCATCTCGGAGATGGTGTAAGCGTAGGGCTTGTTAAGCATGTACCGGACTGCACTGCACGGAGTATTTAAATGAGAAAAATGCCCCTTTTCTCATTTAAATATCCTTTCTACAGGTGCAGTGCAGTCGGATGCAAACACAGACGGATGGGTACACTTGCGCCCACCTTCCTGTGTGCGCTCCCGATCTGGGCATGCGCAGTGCTCATTTTTGCTGCGCTTCCGTCTGGAAACAAACAGAAGCGCAGCTCTGGATCAGGTCCTGCGTGTTCAATAAAAACATGAGAACATATAATTGTTTGTGTGGTATTGGTTTAAGCAGACTGTTTGTCTATTGTTGTGACTTAGATGAAGATCAGAACACATTTTATGACCAATTTATGCAGAAATCCAGGTAATTCCAAAGGTTTCACATACTTTTTCTTGTAACTGTATATAATATATACATATGTGTGTGTTATATTATGGGCTTTTATTTTCACTCACCACATCTCTGCCCGCAGCTTATTTTCCCAGAGCTGGTGGAAGGCTTGGTCCTGGTAAACATCGACCCCAATGGAAAAGGCTGGATCGACTGGGCAGCCTCTAAGGTAAGGGTGATAGAGATACTGCATGTGGCACCATCTGCTTGTTTCTGTGGCTAGCAGGTTAACCCCCTGCCTTTCATGCACCTGTTTAACATTTACTTAATAAATTAATTGAGCAGCTTCCATTCTGGTTTTAAACTGTATTTATGCACTAAGTTTCTGAGAATGAGGCTGGTGTATGAGAAGGAGCTTATCTAAAGTATAGAATGGCCATGCTGTATGTGTGCCATCCTATCCGGAAATTTCAAAGAAGGATGAATTGGAAGTTTTAAGTTAGTCCTGAGCAGGGCCAGTGTCATACGCTCCGCCTGGGAGGCCGTATAGCAACATGCTAGCACCAGCCCTTGTCCTGTGCTTGGAAATGCACTTATGCAGAAGACTGGATCCATCAGGATCCAGTATCAGATCCCCGCTGGCACTGTGCCCAGACCTCCAAACACAAATCAGTGGAAGTCTGGATTGAGTCCAATATTATTAACTTCTGTGGTGGGATGAAAATAATATTTATTATTACTAATATTGTTGTCTAGTCAAACTAGGTTGAATCCTCATTTGTGTGCAACAGGAGCTCTGGTCCTAGGACTCTTCAGGCCAGATTTATTAAGCTGCGAGTTTGGAAAAGTGAAGATGTTGCCCATAGCAACCAATCAGATTCTAGCTGACATTCTCTAGTATGTAATAGGAAAGTGAAAGCTAGAATCTGATTGGTTGCTATGTACAACATCTCCACTTTTCCAATCCCGCAGCTTAGTAAATCTGGCTCTTCATGTGCTATACCATACCCAACGCCTTGTCACTGGACGATACACCAATGTTCTATGCAGAGAATTATGCCATATCAATAGGATTGACAGGAGGACCACAGCACTGCATGGAATGTGTACCCTGCAGTTTTAAAATACCTATGCAGTCACTACAAGTCCTGCAGCAAAACTTGTTTTATGTTGTAATTTACATTACACATATACAAAAGAGAGAGGATCAGATTCTCAGGAACCTCAATCCTGCTTTAACGTATACAATGTCTGCAAATATAAAATAGCTTTATAAATAAGTACATTAAGAGAGGGCGCACCTATATTGTACATGGTAATAAGAAATCGCTCCCTCTTCCACCTCTTTTGCAAGGTGTATTTCTCTTAAATCTGAATGGGTTGAAGTGCATTCTGATCAGCCAGCGTGGATCTGTACGCAATTGTACAATGAAAAAGCTAATTCTAATCACACGGAAAATTTCAGTACAGGAACTGGTCTGTAACGAAGAATAAAGTTCGAAATGCCACAAACTTTGATATATATTTTTATTTATAGCAGAGTCTGAGTGAATGCAACAGAACAAATTATCTTTTTATACAGTAAGCAAAACAATGGATTCAGCAAGGGTTCAAGTGAATAAATCACCAATGTAAAGAATATACTGCACACTGGACCGACAACAAAACACAATTAATAATAATAGTAATTAATAAAGCCTTTGATACTTCTGAATTATTGATGTGTTCCCAGCGGCAGTGAAAAATCTGAAAGTACCTTAATCATGATTCTTATTCTCCCTTATTCAGAGAGATTAGTGCAATAAAAAAAAAAGTTTCTTGTCCCAGTTTTCATTTGATTTTATTTTTTATATTTCAATTACTATTTGAAATGTAAAATGAATATTTTAAATACAACTTTTTGGTTACAATAACCTTGTGTTTTGCTGTTGCAGTTTCATTTAGGATTGATATAAATAAATATAAATATTTATAGACACCTCAAAAAATATTTATACATATATTTTGACAAGTTATTTACTTGCTTTGGAGTAAAAAAGAAAACCTATATCAAAGTTTACTCATGAACTTTTGTTCATTACAATTACCATTTTTTTCACATAATGTAACTACTATTAAGTGAAATATGTCAGAATTTTAAATAAAGCAGAATTCTTTTAGAAAATCCTTTTGAAATCAATGAATTTCAAACGGTTGGAAATGTGCTCATTTCCTTGTTCAAAGACATGTTCAGATGGTAACGAGGTTTTATAATATAGTATATTGCATCTAAGTGTACGCTGAAAATTTACTGTCACACATCACAAAACAAAGACCTATAAGTTTATGTACCTCATACTTTTCATAGTATGCGATGGTGCTTTTGACCGTGCATTGGATGTAAACAAAATTATTCATTAGATAGAACACTTCTGTGAAGGAAACTTTTTCCCTGTTTTAAAAACAGACTCAGCAGTAACATTTGGTTTGCTTACTCTGGAAACATTAAACTCTATCCAGGATGTCATCCGTTCCCTTCTGTGC
>WWET01001644.1:8055-31055 GCA_011038615.1 Limnodynastes dumerilii
CCCATGCCTAGAGATCCAGGGTTGCAGTTTGATTTGGCTCCCTTCTTGACCTCCCATTAATTGCGTTCGGAATACAGTATAAATTCCTATTGGTTGACGATAAAAATACTTTGCTTTTTCTTACATAGCTACAAATACTACATAGATTAATGTATAATCCGTAATTTATTGTTTCTGGACTCCTGAAATTCAGCATTTCTCCTATCTCCAGCAATGGGATTGAGACCCAGCCTCAAGGTCCACTCCCCTGTCTGTGAGACTAGTGTTACTAAGGATGGGCGGGGCTTGATGACATAATTTGCATCATCAAGTCCCGCCCCATCCATAGTAGCAGTATAATAGTTTAGGGCATGATTTACCTAACATAAAATAGTGTCATCAAATCCAGCCCCCATTCCACATACCCTCCAACATGACCCATTCCATTAGGTACAAAATGCTCTGCACCTGAGCAACTGTCAGTTACTATGAGAACCACCTTTGTTAATGGATTAAAACCAGGTGAGTGACAGTTGGATGCTCAGGAATGGATTATATTGTACCTAATGGAATGGATCATGTTGGAGGGTCTGATACAGACATATCTTTCTTCCCTCCGTGATCTCACGGATGAAAGAAATGAGAAGTCAGCAACTAAGCAGTAGTTTAGAGTTGAGCTAGAAAACATCACCTCAACTCTAATTCTATTTTCACAGTTTAAAATTGCCTCCTCCTGCAGGTGCAGATTCAGACCCTCCAACATGACCCATTCCATTAGGTACAATTTAATCCGCTCCTGAACTTCCAACTGTCACTCACCTGGTTTAAATGAATTAACTGATATTTAAAAATGATTTGCCTCTTCAGCAAAGGTGGTTACTACAGTAACTGACAGTTGGAACCTGAAGAGCAGAGTATTTTGTACCTAATGGAATGAGTAATGTTGGAGGGTATGCAGATTTGGGCCTGTTTTAGGTGTTACTCAAGCTCTGGCTCCGGTTTAGCATTTGAAGGAGAGTCTGCAGGGGGCGCACCCAGAGAGCATTTGTTGTAGCCTAGAAACCCTTAGGATTGGCAATATTCCTCTCAAAGAAATCTGATTTGTGTAATTCATCCTCCGACCACTAGTGGCTACCCTACAGCATCCTATTAAACACTGCACTCTAACCTGTCTAACCTGTAGATACGCCTCTGTATTTATGTTCTATTATTTCTTTATATTATTTACAAGAAGAATATGGAAGCACCTCTTTTACAATCCTCTGTCACTGCTTTGCCCTCTTTGTACAGTTCATATAATCTAGATTTTCTCAGTAGAAATATATAGTTCATGGGCCTGATCCAATGCTACGTTTTGTTTACGTAGCGTATTTACTATGCACTCTCCTTGGCGCTCCCCTCACATGTATGTACTTTGGCCGTTTTACGCTTTCTGAACCCTATCTTAACTTTACACAGCGTAAGTACTGACGTACGTATAGGCAGCACAAAATTACAAGCCTAAGCACGCCCATACTGTACGATTTAAATGCCTTGCTCCGCCTCCAAAGCGTAATTACGGGACTCGTATGGCTGGCGTGCCCCTTCGTTCGTAGTTACACCGAAGATAGGCTCTGAGTTATGTCACGTAACATCTGCCGTGCGGATGCGCAGTAAAATCACTCGCGAACGTGGTTCTGGATCTACCCCATATGGTTATTTGTTGATAAACAGAAGCTCTAAAAATAATAAATACCATTTTTTGTTTTTGGGTAAATGTAGAGGATGCTTTTACCTGTTACCTTTTTCTTGCTAGCGTGCACTTTAAATCTAGATCATTCACAAAACAAGAAAGAAAAATGGTCACATCATAGCCAGCACAGGAAGAAGCAGGCGTAGTGACAAGTTATTGTATGATAGATAGAACACTCTCACCGTGGGAGAGAACCAGCATCAATGCAGAGCGTAGATTGAGATTAATAGCGAGCAGTCCGGTATTCTTATTAATTTAGGGACCAGCTCCAGAATGACAAATGTGAAAACAAAGGTTGCACTTGAACTCTATGGCCCGGCATTACAGTGTTCAAAGCAGATGATGGCTTCTGAATGTTTTGAACTTGTGACGGGTAAAACTTCAATGCAAGGCCTCTCTGTTGTGGCAGTATCCCTTTAATGTCTGTATCTGTGTGATTCCATGGATTCAATCCAAAAATAAATCTCTTGTCTCTTTTATCTCTATGACATAAGAATATAGTAGATTTCCATCAATGGTCTAGCACCAGATGCAGATTCCTGTGTTTTATAATGGATATGCGCTGCAATTACAATACAGATCTGGATCCAAAAGATTCAGACTTCCATACTCTCTTCCAGTCCGCTGCTATCTTTCTGCTATCTGGTGGCAGGGCCGGTGCAAGTGCTAGTGAGAGGGGGGTGGTTTTATAATTGTACATTATCGGCAGGACCATAGCATGTGTGGAGCAGGTGGAGCTGCTGCTCCGTGTGGTGGCTGAACAAAGTTGCACCTAGGGGAGCTATTGGCCCATACTACTCATCTGCTGGTTTTGCCCCTGTTAATGGGCTGCTGCTGCGAGAGGCAAGGTAAGTGAAAGGGAGAGAGATATGTGTAATGCAGGGAGGGAGGGAGATGCATAATCGGGAGGAGATGTGTAATGCAGGTAGGGAGATGTGTAATGGAGGGGGTTCAGGGAGGGAGAAGTGTATTAGAGTGGTGACAGTGAGGGAGTTGTGTAATTGAAGGAGGGTAGGGAGGGAGATGCATAGGGGAGGGACAGCACAGGGAGGGAAGGAGATGTGTAATTAAAGTAGGGAGATGTGTAATAAAGGGTAGGGGGTATAAAGCAAAAAACTGATAGACCAAAAACTTTTCAGTCAATAAATCTTACTTCTTGCCTGCCGTGACTGCAAGACCCATTATCACTCTCTACTTTTCAAAATGTTGTCTAAGATGGCGGGCCTTCTCATACCGACATTGAAATTCACCTTCAAAAATAATCTTCTCTCCAGCTTCCACAGAAGTTATAGCGGCCGCTGCTAAAGATTTACAGCGATGGCTGGACTGCTGAGTGTTTGTTTCAATAAGCAGGATCATCATGATGAGTAAGGATCCGGACAGGTATGGAACTTTGTTTGTTTTGTATTTTATTTTTTTAGGTAATTTCTAAACAGACCCAGTAATACCATAAGACTATAACAAAGTGAAAGAAGCATCCAAGATTGATGTTTATGTTGCATCCGGTACCCCCAAGGCGCAGATCGGTGGTTTTAACCAGAGCCCCTGATGGTGGGGCTGGACTTGGCTGTGCCCAAACAGCAGGTCGCAGCCCACGGAGGACAGAATGTACAGAGAGATGAGGTAGAAATGATAACAAATAGGAAAGATACACCCAAGAGGGACAGCGAATAGCTCCAGGAGAGTAAATGCCCAGAAGGTACACAAGGGAGAGGAAGCACTGAAAAAACAAAGACCACACTATGGGGTATATTTAGTAAGCGCAAATTTTACCCGCAATTTCAATTAGTTGCGTCTCTTACAGGCTATTTTCAGCGTGAATTCACCGAATTCACTAAGCAGCGATTTTTTCAAACTCCTGCGAGATGCGGCGATTTGGCAAGGGGTAAATCTATAAAAAAGTTATTATTATATTATAATAATAACTTTCCAGTATCTATAGTGCAATAGAAAGTGTATAACATTAATTTGTTATTTAATGCTTAATTCCTTTGGGGTAGAGCCAGAACGAAGTACGAGCGTAAAGTTACACAAGCTGCTTGCGTAACTTTGACTGTTTGTACGTTTTGCGCATGCGCACGGCAGATGTTACGCCTCATAACTCTGGTCGATCAGAACTATTTTGTAACAACATACAAAGCGGCGTGTCAACCCTATGCTAGCCGTAATTACGCAATGGAGGCGGAGGTAGCCATTTAAATTGTACCGTAATTACGCGATCGTACTTAAAGTGCACTTAGCTCTGGATCTGGCCCTTTATCACAAGTCTTCAGCTGAAGGAAAGATACACCCATTTCTGGAGATAATATTGATTTCAGGGAGAGCAGCTGTTCTCATAGTATGGAAAAGTGGTGATAGGGTTATATATTGAATTTAAAGTATTACAGTGTGCCATCATCTAACAATATGCTACAGTGTTTGTTTGTGTATGTGTATTTACTATTTTATTTTATGATTACAATCTGGATCGATATGCATTATTTTTTCACACAAAAGTGGACAAATTGCGATCTGAGAAGAAAATGGTAAGTTAGGCGCCAGTCCAGAATTATTATACAGCTTTCAAATAAATGACAAAGTAAGATAAAGAGATATCACAGAATAAATTACACACATTCTATGAGGAATACATTATTATATTTACAATCTCTTAAAAACAATTATAAACTTTAGATCGGGAAAAGAAAAGACTAATATGTGAAAGATTTAAAAGTTTAAACAACAAACGGAATATGACATTTTACTTTTTACCAGTAGAGAAATAAAACACAAATCCTAGTAATATTTTGGATTCACTATGATATTAAAAATATCTAAGAAATATTGCGGCTCGGAGATCAGGCATATTACCGTCAATAATAGTGAGACTTTGTTTAATACCTTGAACTTAGAATAAAATGAGAAAAGAAAGTTATCTTTTTCCAGATAAAGAAAAAAATACTGAACAGAGAGAAAGTAAGAGGTGTGTACAATATTGTAATACTGCATGAAATCACTGGAACAAAGAATATTAAAAACAAAGGTCATAAGCAAATATAAAGAATACACACATATTGCTCATAACAGGTACATATCTGCATAAATGTAAGAATAACTCCTGTTACCTGATCCAGCTTGCAAACAGTTTTTTGGGTGTTAAGCTGGCCATACCCTAGTCAGCCATACCTATATCAGTCCAGCAGGAGGCAGCCACCGATAATTCTGGCAGAAGAGAGAGGTGCTGCCGAGATTGACACTAGTTCCGAAATCGGCGCCAATTCACCCCTCCTGCTGGGACCCATAATCCTGGCAGAAGAGAGAGGTGCTACCGAGATTGAAAGGAGGTACTTGCAGCTGATTGGCTGCATGGGCCTCCTGTCAGTCTTTGCAATGATTGGCTAGGCAAAACCTTCTGGCTGCAGTTATTTTGTCTGACACATAACTAACTGTAGGTATAGCAGTAATGTAATAATGAAATCTCTGTATCGCTTGCAGAATGCAAAACTTTCATTACTGTATTACTGTATTGGTTTGATAACCCAATAATTGGATGATTGGACTAAAAATCGTGCCAGAGCAGCAACTTGCACTGTGCATTTACAGTATAGATGCGAGTTCAAGAAAGTGATTACTGTTACTATGGGTATCTGCTAGCAGTGAGGCCCTGGGGACCCATTACTTATTAAAATTGGGGTCCTACTCTGCCATTTTTGTGTCTCTTCATATACTAAAATAAAACATCATTATAAAATTTACAACCCTGATTTGGAGCAGGATTTCAGGATAATGGACCGGATTCAAAACACCATATTTTTTTTTTCATTACGTGCCTAGATATTCGTTTTTGGCTACTAGGCATAACTATTTTACGCTATCTGCGTAGTGTTTCGTGTGTACATGCGGTCTTTAAATTAGTTCCGACATGCGTAGTAGCCAAAAACGGATATCTAGATACGTACCTAAAAAAATGTGGTGTTGTGAATCCAGTCCAATATGTACAGAAACTTGCACTTAGGTGCACTGAGTTTCATTCAAATAGAATTGAACACCCTTTTTCACTAGCACTCAGCACAGGGATGCGATCACACGGGGATCAGTCACCTTCCATCACTTATTTTGTAAGCCTATTGGTGGGTATTCCCATAATAGACAGGTTTTATATAATGCTTGTTTTAGAAGAAGTTATATATTTTAGGCTTTAGTGCTAATCTGTATCTTTAACCTAACCATATATTATAACCATTGTTCTGTTTCCAAATCTGACAGAATTGTTTCAAAACAGGAAGCAAAGGGCTCGATAAAACATTTAAATATGCAAACATTAGAATCATATATTTTTTGTAACTTAAGACCAGGAAAAATAAGGCTGTTTTTTTTTGGAAATGTTAAAAGTATTAAAATGCAGTCTCTGAATTATATATTGGGTTGTGAGGGGGAGAGCTGAGGTTATGTCTGATTTTCCTGCAGGCATTACCAAGTACAGTAATAGAATAAAGGGAAATGCCCCAGCACACTGCTATTAACTAGTGCTTTATCTGTCATCCTGGGCCCAACGTGGCGTTTCTACTGCACATGCTCAGAACTGGAGGGTGCACCGTCACGGCTGATTCAGAACATTTGCATCAGTCTAAGCTCAGGGGGCTGAACTTCCGTCACCTATTTCTTACACTTGCATTAGGATGAGACACTTTGAACGCAGGCCTGCCATCATTACAGGGCCAATGTGCAGGGAAGAATTTCAGATAGTAACCCAGATCCTTGGGTCCCTGCCCACATGATGTCACTGTTGACATTACATAGGGGGCAGTGCCCCCACGAGTGTGTCCCGGGCCCCACAAATTCTGAAGGCGGCTGTAAATGTGTGTGGAAAACAAGAAGGACGACACTTTTGGTGCTATTGTACTACACGTCTTTACTGATAAACAACTGAACCAACTTCAGCAAACAGGAAGTGACACACCAATCGAGACGACATCACATCCTGTGCGGTGTGTAACAGGCATGCATTTACAGCGGCCCTGTTTGAACGCATTACAAAGTGTCAGAAATCGCTGCCGAATATTGTGCCTGTGTTACATCATTTCTACATACGCAAGTATTGCGCTGCATTGCGTGTATCTACTGTGTGGCCGTAATCGCTTGCTACCAAGGATACTATTGTTAGGCTGTGGGGCATGGAGGGTTAGGGTTAGGCTGTGGGGCATGGAGGGTTGGGGTTAGGCTGTGGGGCATGGAGGGTTAGGGTCATGCTGTGGGGCAAGGAGGGATAACGTTAGGCTGCGGGGCATGGAGCATTAGTGTTAGGGCTGAACTAGGGTAAGGTTATGGTTAGGCTGCAAGAAAGGGAGGGTTAGGGGTAGAGTTAGGCTAAACACTTACTTTTCAGCAGATGACTCTTTGCGACTCAAGGAGGACTCTTTTCTAATATGCAGACGGATGGCAATTGCTGCATTCAGCTGTAGGCTGATCATAATATTACATCATCAAGCCCCACCCCCATACCGCCATCTCTGTCTGCCGGAAAGGAAGAAATAAAAATTCGGCTGTGGGGTAACAACGGTGGATGCAGGGAGTGTGGCAGCTTTGGGGTCCTAAGAAGATGGACCAAGGACAGCTGCTCCTCATGCACCCACTGTTGTTCCATGCTCCATCTCCTAAAACTGTATGCCCCCCCCTCCTCTTTGCAAGGACATCCTCAGGCCCTGTGGGAAATTTTAAATGGGGGCCTGGCAATGCTAAGCTACACCCCCCCCAGATGGGTGGGTTCTACCGCCATCACATACGGCTCAGCATTCATTCACCCAGCTCTGTGTCTGAATAAACCCTCCATTTGTGTTACATTCAATATTTCCTTCTATTTTCAATAAGTTCTCAGATAAATCAGTGCCAAAAATATTTGACTGTAACCGCATTCCTATAATAAAGACAGCTGGTTTAATTACTATGCTCCATGTGTTCATCGTTATGTTATGCTAAGAACTGTCTATACTTCCAGCAGCTACATTAACACTTTCTACTTCACTATTTTCTTGGCAAATGTTGCTTGTTTTGAGATGTAACCTATATGTAGGAGCTGTCAAATAAGGGCAAGTTATAATATGCCAAGCTCTTCCCTAGCTCAGATGAAAACTTCCAAACAGTCAACTTTATTTTTCAGCTCTCAAGACGTTAACACCTTTTTAAGGCAATGCAATGCTGGGCCTCTTAAGTGACAGAGGATGTAATATATTTGAATATATTTATTTCATACACTCCCCAATCTAACAATCTGGAACCTGTGAAAGTCACTTGAAACTTGATACAGATTCTGCTGATAATTATGCCAGACTTGATATGACCAACTGAGTGGTACAAATAGATTAGATATAAAAAAAAAGTATCTATTTAGCCACACTTCTTAACCCAAACTTGCCCCATAAAATGTAAATGGTATAGTTTAGCTAAGTCTTCTGTAAAGTATAACCTTTGAAAAGCCTGTTGCAAAAATAAGATATTCCCACCTCAAGTGTTTTACTTTGCCAGACTAATATGCAAAACGGTCTGGTTAGTATGCTAATTAGCTGGTGTGGAGCAAGGGCTTTCAGCAGTGGGAGAGGTCACTAGACAGGATGGAATTGTTCTCCTACCTATAGGCTTTCAATGGCCTGTATTTAACAAAAGATTTCAGTTTTATATGAATTGTGGTATAATTATTTAGCAAAAATGGGGTATAATCTGGTGTGTATCTTTTTTACCTATATAACAGGCTTTAGGTATAAGAACAGTAGAATATAAATGTAAACCTTAGTACCACAAGGAAAATACTTGAGGAGAGGGGGTGGGGCCCCTATTGTCCCGGACCCGGATATAGATGGGGCCTGCCGATACTTACATTAGCTCTGCAGCAGCAGGAAACCTTCCGCCGATACTTGCTGCTGAGATTTGCAAATTAGCGGGCCAATGCACAAGGAAAGACTTCCCTTTGCCTCGGCCTATTGTTAATACCGGTCCATTGCGGCTACGCCCCCTATGTGACATTGTGGGTGACACATGGAGTGGAGCGCGGTGGATGTGTCCCGAGCCAGCTCTCAGCACTTAGTCTATGTGTGTTGAGCGCTGTTTATGTATAACTTTTCAGCAGCTGACAGCTTAGGGCCAGCGGGAGATGGGGGGAGGGGAGTTGACGGCCAGCAGAAAACAGCACCAGGTATCAGCTGCTGGAAAATAATATTATCAGACAGCGCACAGCGCTAGACTAAGTACTGAGCGCTGTGTAAATTTCCAACCATGGACAGCTGTTTGAACATGCGCAGAGCAGTTGACGGCCGGTAACCGCACTGCGCACACGCTGAATGGAGAGTAAGGGGCTTGCTGTGGTTTCTCTAGTTTTGCTCCTGGAGGTCTGTCATTATTTTTAAATGACAACAACTAACTGTAAAGGACCCTAGTGTTACTCCTTAGTGACTGACGGAGGAGATTTTATTCATTAGTTACATCACAGCCCTACACCACTAACAATGATTAAAAATCTAATAGAAGCATACTGCATGCTCTACACTATATGATTTTAATACTAATGATTGAATAGCAGGGCATTGCCACACATTTTGCTCAAGTGTTTTATATATATATATATATATACTAGTAAAAGTACCCAGCATCGGGCCGGATCCAGAACTACGTCCGTCTTCCACAGACAGATGTAATTCAATAAACAATAGCTACTGCGCATGCGTAGTAGCTATTGTACGTAATTGTGTATATACGCAATCTACGTATCGAAGCGATACACAGATTACATACAATAGCTACTACGCATGCGCAGTAGCTATTGTTTATTGAATTACATCCGTCTATGGAAGACGGCTGTAGTCCTGGATCTACCCCATTGTTATTAATACCATAACACGCAGCCACTTGACCATATGTACAGTTTTTGTTAATAACGTAATTTAAAGCCTTAAATTCATAACATTTAAAATCTCCAAATTGGGAGAAAATAAGCTTCACCCCCATTGTGCCCAAAGTTCACCCACAACTGACCTTATTTGTTAAACCATCCTATCAATTACAAAAGCCCCACCCCTTTTTAAAGCACACAAATTGGGATATTCCCCCCTTAAATTGGGATGTGATGTCATACAGATGCATCCTGTGGAAGGCCCAGGACAGGGTCCCCGGGTCAAAGTTCTGCCCAGCATATACAAACCAACCGGGATCCCAACCCCCTTTAGTATGTCTTATGGGATACAATGTTACTCTGTGAAGTTTTCTTTCAGATCTTTTATTTAAACTAAGCCTCAACGCTTTCTGGCCAAACTCCGCCCACATCTGACCTTATTTGTTTAAACCAAATTCTCTTTTCCTGTTTTCCTTTTTTTCTTTTAATTTAGGGGTTGGGTTTATTTGGTTTTCTTTTTGTGATTAATTTAAAAAAAAGATACTTTAAAACATCCAACTTGTAAAAGCTGCTCAGTGTATATCAGGGTTGCAGACCCTCCAACATCACCCATTTCATTAGGTACAATTTAATCCACTCCTGAGCTTCCAACTGTCACTCACCTGGTTTAAATGTATTTACTAATAATTAAAAAAAAAAATTGCCTCCTCAACAATGGTAGTTACCATAGTAACTGACAGTTGAAAACTGAGGAGCAGAGTATTTGGTACCTAATGGAATAGGTCATATTGGAGGGTATGGGGTTACCAACTCCCCTGGAATATCAGGGAGACTCCTGAAATTCAGGCAGTTATTCCGGGAGAGCCAACAAATCTGGCAGAGGGCTTAGGGCCATGTCATTATGCAAATGGTGTTACTAGGGACTGTGCGGGTCTTGATAACTTAATTTGCGTCATCAAGTTCGGACCCAAATCTTAGTATACTATAATAATGTAATCGCTGGTCAGAGGAAACTAATGATGCGATATGCATGAATCGTGCCCCCATACCTACATCTGTCTCTTCTATATAATTCAATTTCCAAAATCCAACAAGACCAAAATCCATAGGGCTGATCCAGAGTTTTTATGCAGCGGAGGCTGAAACACAGATGAACAGAGGGCGCTTCATGGTGCAGTATTTTCTTTAATAACGAGGAGTGGAATTAAGTTGATTCATTCAGACAAGATGAGGTTACCACTAGCAGAAAGAAGCTTCAGTCACTGTCTCATACAAGGCTCTCTGTCAGAGGTTTCTTAGTCCACAAAAGCATGTGTGAAAGTGGAAACTTATCCCATGTGTATGTGTGTGTTTATGTGTGTATCTACATGTATGTGTATGTTTGTGTCTGCTTCTGTATGTGTGTGTACGTGAGTATGTGTGTGCACGTGTGTCTGTGTGTGCACGTGTGTGCATGTGTGTGAGAGTTAGTGTTGATTCCATCTGTGTTCTGAAGTGTGTGAGACTTCTGTGTCTTCCATAGCACAGTATCAGTGCATTATGCATCCTGTTTATTTCTGGGGGCTCTGGAAGATGTTTGTGAGCACGTTATGCAGTATTCACAAATCTCACGGTAATCGTTTTACAATTCCCCACCGAGACACAATGTGCAGATTGCTGATAAACTGCAGCGTGGATGTAATATGCTGATTTAAT
This sequence comes from Limnodynastes dumerilii, assembly GCA_011038615.1. Taxonomy (NCBI): domain Eukaryota; kingdom Metazoa; phylum Chordata; class Amphibia; order Anura; family Limnodynastidae; genus Limnodynastes; species Limnodynastes dumerilii. The sequence continues at coordinate 19,320 of WWET01001644.1, forward strand.
GGGAGAGGTACAAGCTGCATCTTTAAATCTTTATTATGTGGAATAAATTGAACAAATAAACATCTTCTCAATATAACATTTTTATAAAAAGCATAAAATGCTAATTTTACCAGAATTAGAATTGACATAAAAAGAAGCTTTCCGGATTGATTTGGGGTGACAGGTATCAGGACAGATTGGAATAAGACATTGTCCCGCTTCTATCACTGCAGCTCCCGGGCTATCTGCTTACTTCTATAGACAACTATTGCCATTTTAAATTGGGAGAGATTAGAAATATTATGGTAAGGTGCCGGGCTAGTGCTAGGGCTCTGGGCCCTATAGGCAAAGTTTGCCCACCCCACTAACATCATTGCCACCCACTGCTGCCCCACAAACCATTGTTGCCCCCCAGTCGTCTATTTGGTTACCAACAAAACGCAATTACGTTATGAAAATGGTGGCACTGTGCTTGCTGTCATAAGGTTAGACAGACAGCGCAGTGAAAGCTGCTACAGTTCTGCACTCTGACAGAGACATAGACATGAAAGCTTGAGGCCAGTGCAGCGGAGAGGGGAGGACGCCTCTACAGCCAGACACCCCCCTGAAGTCCTACCACATTGTGCTGGACACATTTTACAATATCCACTGCAACCTTCTGTGCCACCCTTCAAGGTCTGGCACCCATGGCAGCTGCTTGATCTTGCTTAGTGGTAACCCCGGGCCTGGTAAGGTGAAATCTGTGCAAGCAATAGGAGTGTACTTACACAGATGCAGGGATATGCAGCGCCATTGGACTGTTACAGGTAACCACATGCCAAGGTGCAGAGTTTAACCGAGAGCCAGCTTTTCCCTTGAGCCCCTGATGGTAAGGACAGACTTGGGTGCAGGCTCTCAGTAGGTCGCGGCCCCGGGTAGTAGTTCCTGAATAGCCAGGGTGCCGGAGGCAGATAGCACACCACACAGCAAGCTCAAGGACAAAACTAGACAGACACAACATGTTAGGAGGAGATCCTCAATGACAGGGAACAGAGGTGAAACCTGAAGAACTACCCAGAAAACTAATGGAAACCCCAGACACAGATCCAGATGGAATAAGCACAGATAATCTACAGATGGAATAGTACAAGGTGGAAAATATACCAAGAACATACAAGATATGAGCAGGGAGAATGTACCAGATGGATAAGTACAACCCAGGGAAATATCTCAGATATAAAGGTACGCAAAGTACCTCAAGACACAGAAAAGGGCAAAAAAGGGTAATAGGTAAAGGCAGGGAGAGAGCAGATAAGCACCAGACAGAAACAAGGCAATGTCAGGCTAGGTAACAACCACTAAGGAACTGGTAAATAACAAAAACAGGGCAAAACAAAACAGGGAAAGGCAAAGCAGAGTATCATTCACACAACAGCAAAGGAGCTGGATATGTGATAACACACTATAACCAACATAGAACTGAGTCACTGGCAGCTATGTACATGACAGCTGTCCAATCAGAGTGACGGATTGACCCAGGCTCCTGCAATGACAGGTGAGTGTCCCAGACACTCTCCTATCATTGCAGGAGACTCACGCCTAGCAGCCAGAACAGCTGACCACTGCCATCAATGGTAAAAGAGCTGGGATGACTCACTGCAAGCCAGTGGCATAGTGGCTCATAACATGGACCTTCAGACCTGGGCCATGGAGAATATGTGATTGTCAAGGCCCCTATGGCAAAATTTGGACGCTTTCCATAGGTACCATTGGGGCAAGGTTATTGTTCCACCTCCTTCCCCTAATGCCAATAGTTTCAGTACTGTTTCCATACATTTCCAGACCTTTAATGGAATCAGCTCATTGACCAAGAAGTACTCTCTCTTTCTCCTAACCAAATAGACACCCTAAATATGTTCCCAAAGGGTAGATCTATTCTCTGAAATAGCACATCACACAAAGCCATATTGCACATTTTATCTTGCAGTCCATAGAGGTGCAATAGAAAATATGTGATGTTTGGCTACAGTAATGAATGGGAATAGGGGCATTCACACCTGAATATAACACTCATCTTCAGACTCTGTAGGCTGGATCCAGACTGCTGATTCTCACAGGAAAGCTCCAGCCAGCACTATATGTACTTACACTGTGCACTATACAACCCTTCTTAAATAAAGTGGTGTCCTTTTGTAGGGACGATGGTGCTTATCCAGAGCTGTACTTACACCTGTGTTCATAGAAGGGCAGTGAGCACATAGTAGCTGACCTGCCTGTATTTGCTCCATCTGTAGGCGCTCTTGTGCTAGTTCCGCTATATTTAAATGATAAAGTGGGCGATTTAGAGCCTCTTCAAGCCCAGTAACAGTCATGTTTCCTCCTAAAATCCTGCACCAGCTCAGCGCTGATACATACCATTCAACATTTTTTACAAAAAAATTGGTACACCTGGGGGGGTGTCTGTGAAGGGGGTGTGGCTTGTTTTGTGAAGGGGCGTGGCTTTAATCTGTTCTCATTTGCATATATGAAAAGGTATAACATATCATTTTACACTTTATCATATGAGCTAAGGACTCACAGGAGAGGGTCTTATCACTATAGCAGAGCTGAAAGAGTCTGTCACCGCATCACTGCTATTGTGATCAGATGCTGCAGGACTGGGAGGTGAGTAAAGGGAGGAGAGAACTGTCGGGTCGGAATCCGGTACAGGAGCCCTTTTAGCTGGTACAGACCATTAAAAAATGGTAGTGCACCTGCTAAATAGGTACAATTGGAGGGTATGCTAATGTTAGTGTAAGGCGGAGGAAATTGTCCTTCATTAAATGGCCCTATCCTTATAGTAATAACACAGCCCTATACACCTAACAAATTAAACTGTTACACTGAAGAATAAAAAAATATTATGAAATGAAACACTTTGCATACACTAAATGGGCCAGATTTACTAAGCTGCCAGAAAGGAAAAGTGGAGATGTTGCCCATAGCAACCAATCAGATTCTATCTCTCACTTTATTATTGCATACTAGAAAATGTCAGCTAGATCTGATTGGTTGCTATGGGCAACATCTCCATTTTTCCTTTCCCACAAACTTAGTAAATCTGGCCCCATGTATGAGTGCTGAGCACTGTTTATAAATACAATGTCAGCAGCTCAGCTCATACATGATGTGCCGAGTGCTATTTTGAGATGTCAGTCACTGCTTCTAACAGACAGACAGACCAGCCTCCATCCCACCTTGCTCCACCCTCAGTAACATATGGCCCCACCCTTTCGCACCTAGCCAGACTCAGGCCCCTCCTCCTTGCTATGGGGCCCTAATCTGTCACCTTCCACATCTGGCCCAGATATTACACATTTGGGCCCTGAGAGTGATCTGATCTGTCTTTGATTTGGGTAGTACTGGTTCATTGTGGTGTGTGCCAATTTGATCAGTGATTGCCATCTTCCCCTGGCCAAGCATTTGTCTTATATGTGATATCTCTGGGTTTGATCTTTTCTTAACTTCAGCTTAAAAATGATCAGCTTAAAAAGTATTTTACAAAAAGTGAGATTCAGTGAGTCCTGCTGGGCCTAGCAAGTGATATATCAGGGTTGCCGTCTCTCCCAAAATATCTGGGAGACTCTCGAAATTTGGGCAGGTCTCCCGGTATCCCGGGAGAGCCGGCAAAGCTCCCGCAAGCCCCACCAGCCATCAACTATTACTGTAATCCCTAGCGTTACTAGGGATGTGCGGGGCTTGATGTCATCAAGCCCCGTCCATCCCCTGAAATGCTGGAGATTACATGAGTGATTGACAGGGGCGGGGCTTAATGATACGATTTGCATAAATTGCATCATTAAGCCCCGTCCCCTTTGCAGAAATCCATGGCTTCCCTCTGGGTTCTCCCGGAGGGAAGCTCTGAAAAGTCGGCAACCCTGTGATATATTGGGAGAAACAAGAGACAGCAGTATCAAACCCTCCAACATGACCCATTCCATTAGGTACAAAATACTCTGCTCCTCAGTTTACAACTGTCAGTTACTATGGTAACCACCTTTGTTGAAGAGACAAAGAGTTTTTTAAATTCATTTCACCAGATGAGTGACAGTTGGAAGCTCAGGAGTGGAGTATATTATACCTAATGGAATTGGTCATGTTGGAGGGTCTGCAGTATGGGAGTGGGGCTCAAGGGTGTGATTTATGCAAAACACTGTGGAAGCCCCGCCTCCTACCTAATCAAAACTGACATTCATAGGGTTGCTAAGGATGGGGCGGGGCATGATGTCCGGGATCCAGGATATTGCATTGCCCGAAATTTGGAAGTTTCCCGTAAATTCTGGGAGAGCCAACAGTTATGTCTCGTGTGCAGAAAAACAGTGAGTGTTTTTTTTCTACTGATTAGAGTTTTTTTTATATATATATTTGGTTTTCAATTTTAATTCTTTAGCTTTCATTTTTGTGAATTCACTGAGAAAAGTTTTTAAGTCTGAATTTTCAATTCATTTACACCCTAAATGTTTGCATTCCTTACTTCTGTCTATTCTCTTTATTATGTCATGCATTATTTCTACTGTGTCGCAAAGATTTGACCTCTACAGTGTCACTAGGTCTGGTATTCCCTTATGGGCTTTTACACAATATTCACTCAATAACCAATTATAAAATAATACTATAGAAACTTACTTATTACAGGAGACATCACAAGGTGAAGGTTTGAAGTCTTACATATCGTACACAGCAACAGAGCGCCCCCTGCTGTCTACAAACTTATGAGATTTTGGATTAATTAATCGCATAAGACACAGATTCATGTAAACAAGAACCTGTGTGACTGTGTGAAGGTTATCATGTTATCTAAAATGAAATGACTAAATGCCTTCTGAAATTACTGGAAGTTTGGCATTGCTATAATTATTGTTGTTGTTATTATTATTATTATTATTATTATTATTATTAAGGGTAGGACAGTGTAATACTATTTGTAAATGGAAGTTATAATTAAAGCAAGTGTCTCGCTCAGATTGTAAATGTAAAAAAAATAATTGCAAACAATATTTAAAATTTTTTATAAAAACATGAAAAGTTTTTATTTTATATTTTACTGTATGTAGAAATGATTTAAAAAATATACAGTACACCGCAATGGTCTGAAATTGGATGCAGAAGGTAAGCCCCTTGGACTGATTCACACTTAAGAATCTGCCTATTTTTAGGTGCGTAGATTTAAGAAGGGATATACTGCGTATGCATAGTAAACACAATTTATGTAGAACTTAAAAACGGGACGGCTCTGAATCACCATCATGAACCTATTTCTTCTAGGTTCGTAGTGACTTAAGAAGGAAGGGGCGTGTTGGGAAAAAAGAACGAGGATAAGAAGATTGGATGGAGGGAGGCATTTAAATGAGGAAATCTGGGTGCGGTTAGGCAGAAACGTTGTTAATAAGCTGCCCTACGCACACAACAAAGAACCTAAAGATAAGGTAGCCCTATGGCATTCGTAAGTGAGTTAAGAAGCTGAAAACCGAGGGCGTGTCAGGGAAGTCGCCTTGCTACTAGTTGCATATAATTAAGAACCTAGGTCCGGATTCATAGTTACGTAGTTTTCGTGTTACGTATGTTGATTTAAGAATTGAGCTACTATGCATGCGTAGTAGCTCAATCCTTAAACCAACGTATATAAGACGGAAACTACGTAACTGTGAATCCGGACCCTAAAGCCTTCTTAAGTGTGATTCAGGTCCTTAGACATGACCTGTTTAAATCAAAATGGGCGGGGGGAAGGCATTTAAATGAAGGAAAGTGGGCGCGACTATCATGAATCGCATGTACGGAGGACACATACGCACGGGAATGCACTCGGAAAGTTACAAGTGGTCTATGGCGGCGGAAGTCTCCGATAGCACTGCCAAGAGAGGGGAGTGTCATGCTTGTGAGGGGTTTGGCCTCCACCGGCCGTGGTATAATTGCGATACGATCGCCACACGGATCTCTGAATACGGCCCAAAGATGTGGCAGGGGGAGGGTTAGGCCTTGCTCATAAGAGCTCACAATCTAATTGCTATTGTATTTACAACAATGACATTTGAGCATTAGTATATGGTACAGTTTGCTGAGGAATACTGGGTGCACTTGAAATCATCAGACGATTCTGTGAATCCCGGGACAGAATCCAGACCAGATCCTGACGATAAAACCAAACATTACAAAAGATGCCACACTTCCTATACCACTGATAATGCTGCTGTGAAGAACTTTACCTTCAATGAGGTTATGAAGATTGCAGTAGTTGATGCCATTATCCAACACAATATACCACGGTTCAGATACAGAGAATGCCTGTAATAGAATACATTTAAAGAAACTAAAAAACATTTTTACACGAACCTCAAAGAGGTTGAATTATATCTTGTGCCATGGTTTACATGCACATAAAACAACGTTCTTTACAAATTGCTCTGCCCGGTGTCAGACTACAGGATGTGTATCACAAATGTTGGTAAATTAAGACTGCGTGGCTAGGTGCCTGATTTTTTACACCTGTGGCAACCGGTCTGATTGAAATGCCATGGGCCAGATTTACTAAGATGCGGGTTTGGAAAAGATGATGTCCATAGCAACCAATCAGATTCTAGACCTCATTTTGCTATTACATACTAGAGAATGCCAGCTTCTCCACTTTTCCAAGCCTGCAGCTTAGTAAATCTGGCCCCAGAATTCAAAACTTAACAGGTGTCGCCAAATATTTTTGTCCATATAATGCAGTTCCGAATGTAGTGGTGATGAACATCTGAATACAGCCCATTGCTGTTAAGGTTCTATAGGGTGAAATGCATTCCAATCGGGTGACATTCACAGAACGCAAAAATCGTATATAATGCAGTCCAAACAAGAATAAATAAGGGGAAAATCAGAAGGTAAAAGCCACTCCAGTGTTGGATGTAGACTTACTATGGGGGCCCCCGAGTTTGTATAAAGGGGGCTTAGATTCATACTTCCCTCTTCTTCCCCATCCCCCTATCGCATGCACAGGCAGCTGACAGAGACTGGCAGCTTAAGACAGCCCTCAGCACACAAGCATTTATAAACAGTGCTCCATACTCATTGACTGAGTGCTGAGCAATATTAATTGCCAGCCTCTGACAGCTTAGATTTTTCTTTGAGGCAGGTGGGGGTTTTTTTTTCTTATTTATTTTGTCCTGTGTATCCGCGTAATAAGGCGTTTGTAGAAAATAGGCGGAGTTTACTTAGGGCTGGGGTGGAGTTTGAGTAAGACCGAGTAGGGATTTTTTTGTCCTGTTTTCGGGATGGTAAGTGTTGGGAGGTTGAATGTAATAAGTGATAGATACTTACTGACACGTGGCAGGATTCCATTGCCTCACGTGGCATCAGCTTAAACGTCAGATCATCCACATAGTTGTAGAGAAGGTTCCTGTGTTTAGCCACAATATAATGCTTGTTGGCCGACTGCAGCTAATCAAAATGGAAATAAAATCTCTTTCTCATTTCATTCTCTCCAGCAGCAAAAAAATTACTCATATCAATTCATGTGTTTCAAAATGTGCCAAAAATTCCATCTTACAGCCCAAACCTGCTGATTGTATGTAAATTCATGACTTATCTATGTATTCAAATTTACCATAACCACCTCTCACCCCCAATAAAGAAAAATAATTACATTATAAAGTGATTGCAGAGGTGGATTGAACATATGTCCAAGATAAGCTTTTAAGAACAACAAAAAATTCTAATTAGAAGCTCTGTCTGTATCAATTATTCTGGTCAGCATGGCCTGTCATTTTACTACTGCTGCAGGTTGTAAAATGGCTGAAGTCATGTGACTAGTCATGTTTGTATAAAGCGACCATCTTACCTCATATAAGCATCTTTCTCCTCCTTCCTTTTTACAGTTGTCCACTGATGTCCACAACTTAATTTGTGTCACCAAAGATATGTACACATTAACACAAGAAATTCCAAAATTCCTGTACAAATTAAATTAAAAGACAGTTATTTTTTGGGATGGAATTGTGGTTAGTGTGTGCAATATGATTACTCTATTACGGGAAGTTATACTTCAGAGAAATGACATGGCTTAGTCTACAGCCTACTTAAATCCTTTTACAGCCTACATTATGTGCTCATTGGATGTACAGAATTTCATTACATCACTAATACATTTCAGCATAAGATAAGTTTTTCAGCCACTCTAGGTTAACTCATTCATGTGCCTCCCACTCCAGCTCTGTATAAAACCTGTAATAAAAAAAATGCCTGTATGTATTGTACTCAAAACACTGGAATGGTAGCGCAATGATGCTACATAGGTCCCAAGTTTTTATCTTATATGTTTAAAAAAAAACAAGTTGTTCTGTGTTCTGTTTCAGTCAGTTTGACTTTTGTAAAGGCCAGTTAAGCTTTCCTGTTGTTGCGGAGAGGAGAGAGTGTGGGCTCCGTCCATCAGGCCCATCTTGGGTCTTTGGGTTCTCCTGTCTCTGGTTAGGCTCATTTAACATTGCACCAGTTATGAGTGGTTAAAAGGCTGTAAGGCTGTTCACTCGTTCTCTCATTGCCTGGGGAGCTGGACAGAAGCCTGCCATTTGTATTGGTGCTACATGTTTTGTTATGAGGGCTAATAGAGTGTTCAGTACATGCATGCAACAGATGTTACACATTGGAACTCTGAAAGTATGGAACTGAGTTCCGTGCGTTAAGACATGACAGTTTTTCGAATGTTCGTGTATACGCATTGTAGATGAGGGGGAGGCATTTAAATTGTACAGTACGGGAAGAGCCTCATCTGTACGTTAGTGCGTTCCATACACAAAGAGACCTTCGCAGAAAAATTAAAGTAGGGTTATTGACAAGAAAGTCAGCTAAAGTCTGTCCAATATAGGTCCAATATGTTTGGGTTTTTCAAAGCAATAATAAAAGACTGTTCTCCCCTGAGCTTTGGTTCATATATGACTGGAGCAATTGTGAGACATTCCTCGTCTCCCAATCAGTCATTTTTTTGAACCCGTGAGCAATGACGAGCAGGGATTTGGAGAAAAGAGGGAAAAAATGAAGTAGAGACCAAGACTGTCCATCATTGCCAGCACTGGGTCAGAGCATTGTAGATTATGGCGTCTTTGAGAAACTGTCACAGACATTACAAATTAAGAAGTTATGAGATCTTTCCATGAAAGCAGAAGAAACAGCGGAAGATAACAATAAAGAACAAGAAAAAGAAATCAAAAGAAAATACGAACTTAAAGCCAAACCAACAGGAAACTAAGCAAGAAAAGTGTCATGTGTTTAGTTTATTAATGTATTCCTTTAAAAAATACATAGATTATCAATAGTTTAATAAAATGTATTTTACTACAATTCATTATAAACTCATTTTTTATTGTTTATTTTACCTTTTTCTTTTTAGCCTTCCTCACCCATTAAGACTATCCTCTACTCTCAAAACTTTCAAGTGCTCCCTTAAAACTCACCTCTTCAGACAAGCTTATCAGATTCTTAAATCATTTTCTTAAGCTTTATTTAACAACTTTATACAACAACTTTGCTTTCCACTTTGCCTTGCTATTACATGATTAACTCAAACCCGTGCACACTCTCTCTGTCTTTTCTAAAATTACCCCCAGTCCTGCTACTAACACTGCTGTGTGACTGGATCATACAGAGCACTGGAGCACTGAGCACTGTTACCATACACCCTGTCTCTCTCCATAGTAATATCCACTCAGTCCTGCTAGTAACACTGCTGTGTGACTGGATCATACACAGCACTGAGCACTGTTACCATACACCCTGTCTCTCTCTCCATAGTAATATTCCCTCAGTCCTGGTACTAACACTGCTGTGTGACTGGATCATACACAGCACGGAGCACTGTTACCATACACCCTGTCTCTCTCCATAGTAATATCCCCTCGGTCCTGGTAGTAACACTGCTGTGTGACTGGATTATGAAGAGCACTGAGAACTTTCACCATACAACATGGCTGCTCCATTGTGTTCTATATAGTACTTGCCCTTGTGTTTGAAACCAAAGTCCTATAGAGTGTAAGCTTGTGAGCAGGACCCTCTTACCCACCCAGCCTGTCTGTTACTATTAAGTCTTGTTCATACTGACTGTTAATATTGTAAAGTGCTACATAATCTGCGGGGGCTAAATAAATAAATAATAAAAATTATATAAATAGACAAACTTGATGCAGCCCCTTAAACCCAGAGCCCTAGGGGCCAGATTTACTAAGCTGCAGGAAAGGAAAAGTGGAGAGGTTGCCTATAACAACCAATCAGATTCTAGCTCTCACTTTCCTATTACAAATTATAAAATGTTACCTAGAATCTTTTTGGTTGCTATGGGCAATATCTATACTTTTCCATTCCTGCAGCTTAGTAAATCTAGCTCCTAGAATGCAGCCTTATCATCCTATTGGCTGATCAGGACCTGTTTGCGATGTATTATCTTGCTACCATTTGCAAGCATTGAAAAGGATCAGTCTTTCCTAAATTCAAATTAAAATCTGATAATGCTTTGATGATGTTAGTAGCCCACCATTTAATTAGGAATTGTCTAGGAAAAAGGTGTATGTGTGAGTACCCCCTTTGAATAGAACTTTAAATACTATTTAATAGAACTTTAAATACTATTTACCACCAGTACTGTTGACATAATGTTAGATATGTAGATAAATGCCCTATTATAGTTAAATTATGACCCCAGGTCATTATATGTCCCCACTGTAGTGACTCCAGTCCTTTTTATGCCTCATCCCACTACAGAATGAAAAAAAGTCCTGCACCAGGTAATCACCTGACTTGGCGGCTAAAAAGGTGGCGGCACTAAGCACTGAACCACTGTAATTATTACTAAAACAGACGTCCTGCATGATATAAAGCCATAGATAAAGGTCTTACATACCATTCAAGCCTGCACTGGGCATGGAATGGACCCTCCGTACCGGAAGAAGAAAATGATAAAAGCAAGAATGTAAAAAGTGAGATTTCAATTTCCAAAATCCGCTTCATTTTCCTGCTTTACATCCCCAAACATCCCGGTTACAGTGAGAGCTGGAAAAGTCTTGATCTCAGAGTCACAGGAGATGTCACACGGACTGTCCCAGTATAATGTAATTGACTAGATGGCCTCTGTCATGTGCTTCCTGTCATTCCCTCCAGTGTAGCAGGTTTCCATCAATGGAATCATTGTTTTCATGGTTGACCATCACCATTTGGAAACAGCCTTTTCTCTCACAAGCCAAGCGACCTTATTCAGTAGCCTAATATCCATTTTGTCAAACCCAGTATGCATCTATATCACAGTCCACAAGCCATTGTGCTTCATTGCGCTGGATCCAGACTTAAGTAAGTGCTTGAAATGAGTTACTCCTGGGCTAAACCATGTTGATTTCAGGGGGAGTCAAGTTAATTGTATTCTTTGCATGCAGGTATATGACTTTGAATTGCTTACTACACACAGATACTGACCAGCTTTACTATCACACTGTTATTTAGACTTGGGATAGGAAACATCACCTCTCAACTCTAATACTGTTTGCAACAGATGATATATGCCTCCCCTGCAATCAACATGGTTTAGCCCAGGAGTAACTTTCCTATCTTATATTAAGCACCTACTTAAGTCTGAATCAGTCCCTAAGGGCCTGATCCAGACCTACGCCGATGTGCTGTGCTTACTAAAGCACAGCGTATCGGCGTTTACTTACCCCACTCCCCCTGTGCAGGCGTATGGCCCCTTCCTTACGCCGGCTGAAGGCTACCCTAACTTCAGCCGGC
>WWET01001644.1:32106-44830 GCA_011038615.1 Limnodynastes dumerilii
TGGGGTGCCACAAGGGGGGGGGTGGAGGCCTTAGGGTATGGGGGGGCATGTATAAATCTGCACAAGTGCCCCTTCACTTCTTAAAACACCCCTGGACTGGATTATACACTGAGCACTTTTTACCATACAACCTGAATGCTCCATTGTGTGATATATAGCAAGAGGGCTGCCATCAGGGGGGGACTACTGTCCCGGACCTGATGGGGGCCAGCCGATACTTATCTAGCTCTGAAGCAGCAGGTGTCGGCGGTATCCTTCCCTTGATACTTGCTGTTCAGAGCTAATTTGTAGCCGGCCGATGCGCAGGGAAGTTCTTCTGTGAAAGGGGCGGGGACCCGCGAAAGAAAGAAAGAGAGAAAGAGAAAGAAAGAAAGAGAAGAAAAGAAAGAAAGAAAGAAAGAAAGAGAAAGAAAGAAAGAAAGACAGACACTTGGGTTGGAGAGTTTAAATCCCTGGCTTACAGAAGACCATGGAAGTGGTTAAAATGTCTGGATGTCTGGACCGTGAGGCCCAGCGCTTGTGGATCTAGTCAAATGTTTAATCTAATGGCAGCACAAGTCTAAATCCGGCCCAGTGTGTTCTTACCAACTACTCTTAGCACAAGAATGTAACAGGACTAATGGACTTCTCCAGTGGATGCTCTTACATATCCTGACCATTTAACACTGCAAAGGCATTGAAGATACAATAAAACTGGTGACAGATTTTATTTTTAATATTTGGAAATCAATACATATCGCATTTGGATGTGGAAATTGGGAAAGGTGTTTTTCTTTTTAAAGAGTGAAATTTATAAATAATAATATAGTTGTACTGGGCATCTGCATGTTTTCTCTTTCACCACTAGATGTCTCTATATCATAACAAATTCAGCAATACTGTCTGCAAATATACAGTGATTTTTATATTGTATGAAAATAGTACAGGAACTCACCCACAGTTATAAAGAGTACAATTGCCCCTTTGTAGTAAAACAGTCCTTCATATGCCCCACAGTGATGCTTTACTATGTTCCCCACTGTATTAATCCCAGTCCTTTTTACAGGGCTCCCAACGTTTACAATCCTGAAAATGGTAATTCTGGCCTTATTCCACAAAAACTCCGCCCACAAATAGACATATTTGCACAAACTCCGCCCACTTCCACTTTTCCCCTGGTCACAAATCCCACCAGAACAGGGACAGTTGAGAGGTTTGTTTAACAGTACACCACACTACAGTGCCAGAGCAAAAACAGGACCTGCATCAGGTATCTCCCAGCTGGGCTGCTAAAGGGTGTGGATTGCCGTTCCAATGATCTGAGTGCCATTTGTTAACATGTCAGCACTAAAATGTATTCACTGATCTGCGTTTTTCATTACCACAACACCGGTCTGATAGAATATTGTTACATGTTTGTTCAGTATTACAATAATCCTGATCAAAACCCTTATTACTAATCCTAACCACTAACCAGGGAAGCACAACAGGTACCAGAGAGAGTAAATGTCACAGCAGGTACCAGGGAGAGTAAATGTCACAGCAGGTACCGGGGGGAAAGGAAATGTCACAACAGGTACTAAGGAGAGGAAATGTCACAGCAGGTACTGGGGAGTGTAAATGTCACAACAGGTACCGGGGAGAGAAAATGTCACAGCAGGTACCGTGGAGAGGAAAGGTCACAGCAGGTACCAGGGAGAGTAAATGTCACAGCAGGTACCGGTGAGAGGAAAGGTCACAGCAGGTACCGGGGATAGTAAATGTCACAGCAGGTACCGGGGAGAGTAAATGTCACAGCAGGTACCATGGAGAGTAAATATCACAGCAGGTACTGGAGAGAGTAAATGTCACAGCAGGTACCGGGGAGAGGAAATGTCACAGCAGGTACCGGGGAGAGTAAATGTCACAGCAGGTACCGGGGAGAGGAAATGTCACAGCAGGTACCGGGGAGAGGAAATGTCACAGCAGGTACCGGGGAGAGGAAATGTCACAGCAGGTACCGGGGAGAGGAAATGTCACAGCAGGTACCGGGGAGAGGAAATGTCACAGCAGGTACCGGGGAGAGGAAATGTCACAGCAGGTACCGGGGAGAGTAAATGTCACAGCAGGTACCGGGGAGAGTAAATGTCACAGCAGGTACCGGGGAGAGTAAATGTCACAGCAGGTACCGGGGAGAGTAAATGTCACAGCAGGTACCGGGGAGAGTAAATGTCACAGCAGGTACCGGGGAGAGTAAATGTCACAGCAGGTACCGGGGAGAGTAAATGTCACAGCAGGTACCGGGGAGAGTAAATGTCACAGCAGGTACCGGGGAGAGTAAATGTCACAGCAGGTACCGGGGAGAGTAAATGTCACAGCAGGTACCGGGGAGAGTAAATGTCACAGCAGGTACCGGGGAGAGTAAATGTCACAGCAGGTACCGGGGAGAGTAAATGTCACAGCAGGTACCGGGGAGAGTAAATGTCACAGCAGGTACCGGGGAGAGTAAATGTCACAGCAGGTACCGGGGAGAGTAAATGTCACAGCAGGTACCGGGGAGAGTAAATGTCACAGCAGGTACCGGGGAGAGTAAATGTCACAGCAGGTACCGGGGAGAGTAAATGTCACAGCAGGTACCGGGGAGAGTAAATGTCACAGCAGGTACCGGGGAGAGTAAATGTCACAGCAGGTACCGGGGAGAGTAAATGTCACAGCAGGTACCGGGGAGAGTAAATGTCACAGCAGGTACCGGGGAGAGTAAATGTCACAGCAGGTACCGGGGAGAGTAAATGTCACAGCAGGTACCGGGGAGAGTAAATGTCACAGCAGGTACCGGGGAGAGTAAATGTCACAGCAGGTACCGGGGAGAGTAAATGTCACAGCAGGTACCGGGGAGAGTAAATGTCACAGCAGGTACCGGGGAGAGTAAATGTCACAGCAGGTACCGGGGAGAGTAAATGTCACAGCAGGTACCGGGGAGAGTAAATGTCACAGCAGGTACCGGGGAGAGTAAATGTCACAGCAGGTACCGGGGAGAGTAAATGTCACAGCAGGTACCGGGGAGAGTAAATGTCACAGCAGGTACCGGGGAGAGTAAATGTCACAGCAGGTACCGGGGAGAGTAAATGTCACAGCAGGTACCGGGGAGAGTAAATGTCACAGCAGGTACCGGGGAGAGTAAATGTCACAGCAGGTACCGGGGAGAGTAAATGTCACAGCAGGTACCGGGGAGAGTAAATGTCACAGCAGGTACCGGGGAGAGTAAATGTCACAGCAGGTACCGGGGAGAGTAAATGTCACAGCAGGTACCGGGGAGAGTAAATGTCACAGCAGGTACCGGGGAGAGTAAATGTCACAGCAGGTACCGGGGAGAGTAAATGTCACAGCAGGTACCGGGGAGAGTAAATGTCACAGCAGGTACCGGGGAGAGTAAATGTCACAGCAGGTACCGGGGAGAGTAAATGTCACAGCAGGTACCGGGGAGAGTAAATGTCACAGCAGGTACCGGGGAGAGTAAATGTCACAGCAGGTACCGGGGAGAGTAAATGTCACAGCAGGTACCGGGGAGAGTAAATGTCACAGCAGGTACCGGGGAGAGTAAATGTCACAGCAGGTACCGGGGAGAGTAAATGTCACAGCAGGTACCGGGGAGAGTAAATGTCACAGCAGGTACCGGGGAGAGTAAATGTCACAGCAGGTACCGGGGAGAGTAAATGTCACAGCAGGTACCGGGGAGAGTAAATGTCACAGCAGGTACCGGGGAGAGTAAATGTCACAGCAGGTACCGGGGAGAGTAAATGTCACAGCAGGTACCGGGGAGAGTAAATGTCACAGCAGGTACCGGGGAGAGTAAATGTCACAGCAGGTACCGGGGAGAGTAAATGTCACAGCAGGTACCGGGGAGAGTAAATGTCACAGCAGGTACCGGGGAGAGTAAATGTCACAGCAGGTACCGGGGAGAGTAAATGTCACAGCAGGTACCGGGGAGAGTAAATGTCACAGCAGGTACCGGGGAGAGTAAATGTCACAGCAGGTACCGGGGAGAGTAAATGTCACAGCAGGTACCGGGGAGAGTAAATGTCACAGCAGGTACCGGGGAGAGTAAATGTCACAGCAGGTACCGGGGAGAGTAAATGTCACAGCAGGTACCGGGGAGAGTAAATGTCACAGCAGGTACCGGGGAGAGTAAATGTCACAGCAGGTACCGGGGAGAGTAAATGTCACAGCAGGTACCGGGGAGAGTAAATGTCACAGCAGGTACCGGGGAGAGTAAATGTCACAGCAGGTACCGGGGAGAGTAAATGTCACAGCAGGTACCGGGGAGAGTAAATGTCACAGCAGGTACCGGGGAGAGTAAATGTCACAGCAGGTACCGGGGAGAGTAAATGTCACAGCAGGTACCGGGGAGAGTAAATGTCACAGCAGGTACCGGGGAGAGTAAATGTCACAGCAGCGCGGTTTTGAAAATGACACAGCACTGCTCCCAGAAAAGACCCGGGTACAAAATACCGGGTTTTTCTGGGAGGGTGATGTGAAAGCGGTATTACAAAGTTAATTTAAAACATGATTCTCCTTGACTATACTGTATAAGAGAGCCTCCCTGACTCCCTGAAGTGTTCGGCAATCTCTCTGATGCTGATTCAGTTCAAGAAGTCATTGCAGAATGATGGCAGAATTTAAAAATTGTGTCCTATTTCCCTGCATTGAGGACTATGGAGGCTGCCATTTTTATGGAGACCAAGGGCCAGATTTACTAAGCTGCGGGTTTGGAAAAGTGGATATGTTGCCCATAGCAATTAATCAGATTCTAGCTCTCATTTTCCTATTACATACTAGAGAATGTCAGCTAGAACCTGACTGGTACTTGTGTCACTGACTGGTATTAGTAAATATGGCCCCAAGATGTAATCAGAGACTGACAGTTATCTAAGACAACATGACTTCAATAATGGAGACAGAAATGAATAATACACTTTTGTCTCTTGCTAATCAGCTGCAGTGTCACCTACTTTTAGCTTTTCTATAAAGATAAAGAATTCAATGGAACTTCTATTCACAGATTTCAAAATAATTCTAAAAATATTTATTCATTGAAAATGTAACAATAAAAAAAATACTGATGCTGCCATTTTTATTGAGAAATTGTTTTTGCTGATAGCGCTAGACACACCCATGGGTGGAGCTACTCACAGGATACCCATTTGGCGGCACAGGACACACCCCTTTGGCAGTACATGATAGTGCTACCACAATCTCCCTGATATTCATTTGCAAAAATTGTCAACCATGATTTGGGAGAGGGAAGTGTCTGAACAACCAGCTGGGGTCTGAGAATTGCATAACACTGGAAGGGAAGAAACTATAGAAGAAGCCAGAAGTCTAGAAATTCAGAGCAACGAATAAGGAGGTGACTCAAGGAAAAGTTATGCACTGATGCAATAGAAAGGAGGAGGTGAAACACTGTGGTGGTGGTGGTGGAAGGGGAGTGGGCTAAGTGAAGGTCATTGCAGACAGTTGCTGGCTTCTATATGTATTGTAAGTAAAGTAAAAGCTCTAGAACACAGTAATACAGGCCCTGATTCAGAGGCTGAAAATAAGAACTTAAAGTTACACCTGGGCAAAACCATGTTGATTTCAGGGGGAGTCAAGTGAATTTTATTCTATGCATGCAGGGAGAATGCTTTGCTTTTACTTATTGCATACAGATACCTGATCAGCTTCACTTTTAAACTGCTAATTAGACTTGAGCTGGGAAACATCACCTTTTAACTATAATACTGTTGCAACAAATGAAATTTGACTCCCCTGAAATCAACATGGTTTAGCCCAGGTGTAACTTTAAGTTCTTATTTTCAATCTCTGAATCAGGGCCACAAATAGGAATCCTCCGTTACAGAGATTATTTTACTGCAGTTTAAGAGGTTCAAAGCACATAGGTACCAAGCAGCTAAAAGAATTGCCTTCTTATCCATCTTTACCGAAGGTCATTTAAAGAACTGTAAAGGTGAAATCAAGGCTCTGAGATAGCGTTTTCCCATATTTACAACATATGAAGTAAAAAATGATTTGCATACTGTATGTAGTCAGGGAAATTGTTATGATTGATTTTACAAGTTGCCCAGATAAATGTGGTGCTTGAAATATGAGTTATGTCTAAATCATCTGCTTGAACCTCTGCAACAAACTGTTGTTTCCAGATGATAGTTTGTTGAAGACTGACACTCCATAGCAGCATCTGTAACCATGGAAACGATTGTGGACTGAATTGATTGTTTCCATGGCTGCTGGAGATGCACAGATATATCAATCATTTAAGAACCTGTCTTTGTAATGGCAGCTACAGAGTGTGGGTCTGATTCAGAGTTGCACTTTTTTTTAGGTGCAATTGTAGATATTAGCAACATGTTGAACTGCAATTATTCTTTCGATAATTCTGACACTGCCCAAAGGACATAGTTCATGTCGTCGCAAGAGGGTTTTTTTTTTTTTCCAAAGGGCCCCACCCGGGATGTCTAAATCATCTGCTTGAACCTCTGCAACAAACTGTTGTTTCCAGATGATAGTTTGTTGAAGACTGACACTCCATAGCAGCATCTGTAACCATGAAAACGATTGTGGACTGAATTGATTGTTTCCATTGCTGCTGAAGATGCACAGATGTATCAATCATTTAAGAACCTGTCTTTGTAATGGCAGACAGAGTGTGGGTCTGATTCAGAGTTGCACTTACACTTTTTTTTAGGTGCAATTGTAGATATCAGCAACAACATGTTGAACTGCAATTATTCTCTCGATAATTCTGACACTGCCCAAAGGACATAGTTCATGTCGTCGCAAGAGGGTTTTTTTTTTGCCAAGGCTACCTCCACGGATTAAAAGCTTACAAGACTGGACCCCCATCAGAGCAGGTAAGTATATTTTTATTTTTTTTAATGGTACTTTTTGACATTTTTGGTTGTTTTTTATGTGGTCACTACAATTAAATTTTTTATGTACGGGCAGGGATATTGGGCATATTTTTATCAATATGTGGGCATTTTGTATGAATTTATTATGAGGGCACAGTATTAATTTTTATTTAAGAAGGGGACATGGATATTGGGCATATTTTATTTCTATATAATTTTTGGGGGCACATGTGGACAGTTTTAATGATTTTATTATGAGGGCACAGTATGTTGTTTTTTTTTATGAATGGACATGTACTGGTATTTGGCGCCACGGGCCCTGGATAGCAGGGCATGCTGGCGCTTGTGGTTCTCCAAACGCCAGCATGCCTTGTCATTCATGGGCATGCTGTCACTTGTAGTTCTACTAGCGCCAGCATGCCCTGTCGGGCCAGAATTATTTCTTTATTTTACTAGGTTGCAGCGGAGGGGGTGGTGGAGGAAGGGGTTAATTTTAATAGTGACTTGAAAAATTAAAAAAGGAAAGCTTGCGGTCAGAGAAATTAAGTTTTTTTTTTCACTAGGCCGGCTTTTTCTACTTCCTATTCAGAGGTACGTGACACAGTAGTTGCATAATCAACACGTCATGGGCCCAAGCAGTAAGAGTCATTAGGTACCCACTACATCTTGACATTGAGCACCCTTAAATGTATTTCCTTTGCATCTCATACAGATGGGAGGAAAAAGAAACTATCTGCCTTGTTCCTCCTATCAGAAGTTGCAAACATTTTGCTCATACATAAGCATCTGTAGAAAAATGACCTTATATCAAGGTGTAGTAGTCAAGTTGCCCCAGTAGATGGCAGCAAAATGCATTCAAATATTTATTTTTTTAATTAATATTCTAAAAGCAAATGTAATGCTTATGTAATAAATGCCGAATATGTTCCGTTTTCCAGTAACGCTGGGAGTCTGGGACGTCCAGTAAGCAACATAGACACGTGTGTGTGCTGCAATCACTATTTCCACATTAAATATTGACAATGACATCTCAGGAACCAGAGCTTCAGGAACCAGAGCTTGTGTCACCAACACACGTTGCAGTTGAGCTGTGGGAGTGCCAGGGGGGGTGTGTGTGTAATTGGAGGTGCGCCCTGTAGGGGGCGGAGTTGCGAGGAATCAGGACTCAAGGTCTGCCGGTTGTGTGCATTGACAGAAGTGCTGCTCTGTCTATTAGCACAGCTCCGGTGAGTACACCTATTACCCTCTTATAATCAGCATCGATAGATTGTATTACTGTGTCCTGTTACTGGCAAAGTGATTTTACGGATTTACTGTAAAGAAGCCAATCACATCCACGTGACACAGAACTTGATACATTGTTGCAAAACTTTGATACATTGTTTACTATTAAGGATGTGTTACGCTATAATACATTTTCACAGCTAGTGACTCACACTTTCCTCCATGACCACTTTTGGACGAGTACTTTATTATAAAGGACATCCCACAACTTTTTTTTGTGTATTGTGTATTTTTTTGTAGAATGTTTTTTTCTTTACGTGTTTTCTTCTCTTGGTTGTAACTTTGTTAGTGAGTATGATCACATGTACTGTTGTCATAGTTTACGTAGGAGCAGATTGTGTTAGGAGATAGACACTGAATGAATGGTATGTGTGATTGTCTTGTCCCTCCTCACTTACTAATGAAGAATAAACTAGTTAGTGCAGTTTTCAGTCTGTGCTGCCAGAATACTGTATGAGAAGTATAAATGACTTATAGACCTTGTACAGTGAAATAGTCACATTAAACCAGGTTTTTGGCAACCTGCTTTCTCCAGCTGCTATAGAACACAGTACAGGCAGCAGCGAAAGAGCCAGTGACTGTCCACCTTCACTCTATACCCTGAGTACTGGAGGAATGTGATACATTCAATGCATGTATAGCCGGTGGTCATTGTGGAAATGTAGCAATGTCCTAGTTGTAGAATTATTTATAGTAGTGAGAGATGTGACAGTAGCATATGTCATTGTCACTGTGTGCTGGCTCATTCAGTGCACATACTGTATGGTGCAATCATTTAATCTTAGTCTAATTTTGCAGGTTGGCAGACAGTCCAGATAATGTTCCAGCGCTGAAGTCACATCTACATCCAGCTGATTACTTACTCATTATAATGATTTTATTCATTTATACTATCTAATCTGTTTTTCTTTAACTCCTGTTATATTGCTTTGTGCTCTAAATATAGCGCATATAGTCAGGGGCGGAAGGTGACAGACTTGGGCCTCATAGCAGGGAGACGGAGCCCAAGACTTGATGGTCTGGAGTAGACAGAGTCAGGCTGGACTGGTGGTGGAGCTGGGCAGAACCGGGTAGGACCGCTGTTAGAAGCTATCAGAGACTGACAGCTTAAAACACAGCTCAGTACTCCATGTATGACAGGCCATGTATGGCATTCCCTGTATTACAGTCCACATATGGCAGTCCATGTATGACAGTCCAGTATGACATTAAATGTGTGACAGCCCATGTATGGCTTTCCATGCGTGACAGTCCATGTGTGATAGTCCATGTGTGACAGTCCATGTATGGCTTTCCATGTGTGACAGTCCATGTGTGACAGTCCATGTATGGCTCTCCATGTGTGACAGTCCATGTATGGCTCTCCATGTGTGACAGTCCATGTATGGCTCTCCATGTGTGACAGTCCATGTATGACTCTCCATGTGTGACAGTCCATGTATGGCTCTCCATGTGTTACAGTCCATGTATGGCTCTCCATGTGTGACAGTCCATGTATGGAACTCCATGTGTGACAGTCCATGTATGGCTCTCCATGCGTGACAGTCCATGTGTGATAGTCCATGTGTGACAGTCCATGTATGGCTCTCCATGTGTGACAGTCCATGTATGGCACTCCATGTATGTCTCTCTATGTGTGACAGTCCATGTGTGACAGTCCATGTGTGACAGTCCATGTATGACAGTCCATGTGTGACAGTCCATGTATGAGTTCTGTGTCCTGTTTATAAATACATTGTGGGCGGCTCTACTTATCTTACCAGAATGCACCTGCAGTGCTGCTTAGCACAGATACTGACACTATGGCGGCAATGTTACAAAATGGCTCAAAGTCGTCTGTCTCATTACCATAATTGTTAATAAAATAATTGTGCAAAAAAATGTATTTGTCCCAGCTCCCAGACGCTCTCTCTTCTGCTCTGTCCCCGCTCTCGCCAACGCTGCTCTCTTTTGGAAGAGTGCTGAACAATTAACCCTGTTAGCACTTTAGTGTTGACGCTTTTGGAAGAGTGCTGAACAATTAACCCTGTTAGCACTTTAGTGTTGACGCTCAGAACATAGCCGGAACCAATTCCCCCCCCGCCTTACATGATTTAGCTTTAACTCAATCCCTGAGACCATGAAGTAATGTCATCATTCCGTTTCAGAAGTTCTGCCTGTTTACATAAATCGGGTGGGGACTTCTGGTACGATTAACATATAAGGCCCCCAAAATCATTTGGTCTGACCCTCCGCAGGCGGGACTTGAGTGGGGGTGTTGGGTTGGCTTCCAGGCATGCTCTCCAGAGCTCCAATGCACTAGGCCTCAAGATTACTTTCCCTGCTTCCAATGCTCCTTAGGTGAGCGCTTTATCATGTGGCGGGGTCCTGCAGGCTGCGGGTCCCCATCTGCTCCTGGGTCCCTGGTGGCAGCTGGGACCCTGGAACTCTCCATAATTCTGGATCCTGATCTGAAATATGGAGAGCAGCCTGCATGTGGTAGCAGTTGGATTTCAGACCCTCCAACATGACCCATTCCATTAGGTACAATTTAATCCGCTCCTGAGCTTCCAACTATCAGTCACCTGGTTTAAATGAATTAACTGATATTTAAAAAACGATTTGCCTCTTCAAAAGGTGGTTACCATAGTAACTGACAGATGGAAACTGAGGAGCAGAGTACCTAACGGAATGGGCCATGTTGGAGAGTATGGGATATCCAGGCCACCACCGCCATTTTCTTCCAAAGCTCACATTAGGGGTGAGTTAATTACATTTTTGACCAAATATAGCATGCAAATTTTTATTCTTTAATAACCTAGTATGGCCTGCGAATGATGTTATATAAATATATAAAATGGCCCTTGGCAGAAAAATGGTTCCTCACCCCTGACATAAATGGAGCAAGATAGACAATGAAAGCCAGGGGCACCAAAAGGGGGTAGAATGGGCCTGGGTAAGCCAGGGGGGACACACTGGAGCCCACTGGGGATTTTTTGTTTATTTTTTTTATATAGATATATTAAATACATATTTTATACCATCATGTATATAGTTGACCGTGTATTATACTTTAAGCCTAAATATTCCATGAAAATAAATTCCTGCTTGTTAATGTACTTGTGACCCTGTTTATGTGCAGCACAGGGGGTTTTCTGTATGGCGGGTGTCATTGCACTTTTCACCTGTAAGGGGCAGCCACGCTCCTGATGGTTTGAACACACCCCCTTTGATGACACTCCACCACTTTACATCCCAATGTGTGTGTGTGTGTGTGTGTGTGTGTTTGGGGGGGGCGGGTTGATCCTAAGAAGTCACTTTTCCTCTTTACCAGGTCCTCTTGACAGCCCTGGTAAGAGCAAAAGATTTCCATTGTTGTATATGTTTATTTTTCATGTGGTAAATAAAGGAGAGTATAAACTACACAAATAACAAACACACAGGTACTTAACACGGTACTGTATTGAACAGTGGAGCTTGATGATGTGTCTATCATCAGGCCCTGAGGCACAAGTTGTCCTGGAAGTCTGATAGCATTACCTAAATTTCAGGAATCTCCTGGAGAGTTGCCAATTATAACACACACACACACTCACACACACCACACACACATACACACACACACACACACCATGCATTACAAAAATGTCTTATTAAAGAATGTCAAATAAAATACAATGTGGATATTTGTCATTTCCCTATTTTTACTTTTCCAGTCTATTTTTAACACTCCCCTTCTAGACAGACTCTCTCACTTGTATGTAAACATTGTGTTGCCAAAAACACTGGCCCCGACTAGACTTGGGGAAATCAGAGGACAAACTCTGCCTCTGTGAGATGATTTGCGAAAGGGAAAAGGATTTTCTGGACATTGCATAATGGCCTCCATTCATAGACAGAAGTAGCTCGGTTTGCTGGTAGAGGCTCACTGTGTACAGAGACCATGGCTACAGGCCATTGGCTAATCAGTTATGTGGTTATGTAAATCCGCTGGAGATCTTATTTTGGGGTCTAAAAGCTGACTTCTCCATTGTTTTTACAGCATCTGCACCTTGAACACCTTGGACACGATGTCTCTCTAGATGGGTCTGGGAGAGGAAAACATGAAGGAGGCACAAGGGCAGGTGAGTCATGTGACATTTTTTGGACAACAAAATGATATCAAGCATAATTATTTTACTGCTTATGTAGAGCTCACCCTGAAAGAGCTTGCAGTATAAATATATAGGGCCTGATCAAGACTGGAATGTAATATAGAACGACTCTCCAACATGACCCATTCCATTAGGTAGCAAATACTCTGCTTCTGAGCTTCCAACTGTAAGTTACTATGGTAACCACCTGTGAAAAATGTTTTTCAAACATCAGTTAGTTCTTTAAAACCAGGTGACAGTTGGAAGCTGCAGAGCGGAGTATTGTGCACCTGGTGGAATGGGTCAAATAAAATTAAATAACTTTTATTTTATTTATTTTTTTACATCACACAAAACATTCCCATAGCTGTAATGAAGGAAGGTGCAATGCTACTGCCAGGGCCTGGATTGCAGCTTTAAGCCTGAGGGGGACAAATTGAAGCAAGTGTCCCCCCCCCCCCC
>WWET01001644.1:46887-67918 GCA_011038615.1 Limnodynastes dumerilii
ATTTTATTCTATGCATGCAGGGAGAATGCTTTGCTTTTACTTATTGCACACAGATACCTGATCAGCTTCACTTTTAAACTGCTAATTAGACTTGAGCTGGGAAACATCACCTTTTAACTATAATACTGTTGCAACAAATAAAATTTGACTCCCCTGAAATCAACATGGTTTAGCCCAGGTGTAACTTTAAGTTCTTACTTTCAGCCTCTGAATCAGGCCCCTAAAGCCTTAAGAACGCGCTTACGCAATTTACGTACAGAAATGGAACGTACTGTAGAAGCGACTACGCATGCGAAAACGACGTAACTGTGAATCCGGATCTATGTTCCCAGACGGCTGAATCACATTTGTTTCCCTGGTCTAGCTTCGTTTTTAAGAGCAATTTAAGGTTCTTAGACGCATCCCTTTGATCAGTAAACATCTTTTAAAAGCACTTCTATCGTGATCCCCTTCCAGCCAGACAGGTTTAACTATATTAATATACTGTGAGCCAGAAGCTCATAAAACGAATAAGGGAATTCTCTTCATCCACCTGTATCTTATGATCACAGCAGCCCTTGATCATCACACAGGGAGTGGCTTAAATATCATTTGGACACAATAATCTACAGAAAGTATAATTTTATGGGGAATCGGGCA
The DNA here is from genome assembly GCA_011038615.1 of Limnodynastes dumerilii. Lineage (NCBI taxonomy): Eukaryota > Metazoa > Chordata > Amphibia > Anura > Limnodynastidae > Limnodynastes > Limnodynastes dumerilii. The sequence goes on from WWET01001644.1 coordinate 47,527, forward strand.
TCTCATTCCCTTCATGTCTGATCTGCGATGGCTTAATCCTCAGTTAATAAGTACAGAAGACTTTGTTGTCATGAACATTGCATCAAGAATATCTAAGCTGTGTTCTGACATATAATGTCACTAATTACTATGATGTGGGCAGCTTGGGAAATTGGAGACAATTTAGCAAATACTCCTATGCCATAGTCATCCAGCAATCATGCTTGTATCTGTAGACAGGGCCAAGCCTAGGGTGTGTGGTGCCCGCCTGCAGAATATACTCACTATAGTGCAGACTGCCACTGTGGCCTGCAGACATAGATCCTGGAGCCTCCATTTATGTCAAATCAATGTCGCCGACTCTCCCAGAATATCCGGGAGACTCTTGCAATTGGGGCGTTTCTCCCAGTACCTCTGGAGAGCTGACAAATCCCCCACACCTGGCTTGAGGCCTCAAGCCCCCCCCGCTGTCTTTCAGTCCTAGTGTTAGTAGGAATTGTCAGGGCCTTGATGATGTAATTTGCATCATCAAGCCCATCCCTGATTACACAAGGTCTAGGAGAATTGATTGACGAGAGCGGGGCTTAACGACACGATTTGCATAAATTCCGTCCTCACGGCTGTATTTATCTCTTCCCTCCGAGATCTCCTGGAACGAAGGGCTGGATCCAGACCTTGTTAAGTGCATGAACTTAGTTACTCAAGGGCTAAACCATGTTGATTGCAGGGGAGTCATATTTCATCTATTGCAAACAAGATTAGAGTTGAGAGGTGATGTTTCCTATCCCAAGTCTAAATAACAGTGTGATAGTAAAGCTGGTCAGTATCTGTGTGCAGTAAGCAATTCAAAGATATATCCCTGCATGCAAAGAATACAATTAACTTGACTCCCCCTGCAATCAACATGGTTTAGCCCAGGAGTAACTAATCCCAAGCACTTACTTAAGTTTGGATCCAGCCCAAAGCCTTTAATCTAAGACATCCCCTCTCTTCTTACCTACATTGGCCTAATGCCCTTCCAGCCAGTCAGAATTGAATTCAGTGGTTACATATTTAAACTGCTTTGTATTTCATTCAATGAATGTGGCTTAGATAACTGTAAAGCAAAAAATCCATAATCTGTATATTAAATATTATGTAAATACACACTGATGCTTTCTTCAATGCCTAATCTTATCAAAATAGATTAATGGGTATTAATTGTACGCATAATGTTTACCTGCAGGCACTTGGTATTGTGACATTTGTAAATTATTGTAGAAAGCAGATAACAGTTCATGCAATAATAAAAGCATCGTGTGTTGGTTTAACATGCCTTGACCATGTTCTGACCCACCTGCCTCCCCCCTTCTACTTCTAACTAAACACCCCCGAGGCGGCATTACCCCGCCTCCTTCTTCCTAAACTACCCCATCTATGTACCTAACTGGTACGTAGATTGCATAAATGACCTAGTACGCATGCGGAGGTCATTTCGTAAAAGACAGCTGCTTCTTAAGTATCAATACAGTCCATAGTCCCGGTAAAACGGTAAAAGGTAGAAAAAGCTGCTGCGATTTATGGATTTATACACAGCGACAGGTGTGTTTTCAATTTGAGAATCATAATAGACCGTTATTTCCCTATACTGGGAGCAAGGCCTATGTGTATGCTCCAAAAGAAATGTGCCCCAAGGGGAAACTTTACCACGTGTCAGAAATTCAGGCCACATGAAGTGCCACACAATAAAAAAATTCTATAGGCTTATGAGGCACAGGTCTAGGGGCACCACTTGCTAGGGGGTGACCAGACCCAGGGACAGGGGATTACAAGGGGAACACCTGTACCATGCATCTGGGCCTTGATCCCCATCCGCAGTCCTGGGACACAAAGGTTTTTTGATTGAACCCAGTGACAGGACTCCTGGCTCCGAGCTCTGTCAAGAGGGACACTTGTACCAGAAATGGAACTTCAGAGATCTCCTGTCACATGCTGGCAGTCCTGGGGTCACTTTATGTATGCGCGGAAGTCTGGTACTACGCATGAAGTCCCGTCACTTCCCTCGTACGTAGTTATGGACACTTCCGCATCCATAGAGCTAGCCTAAGTTTTCTGTGGATCTGTGTCCCTACGCACACAGATGCGCAAGGAGCTCCGCCCCATGCCCCCTATTCTGCATACCTAATCCCGCCCCCATAGTAGGATTTAGCCCTGCGGAATGCATGCACCGCCCCAGCGCATGGATTTCATTGCACACGGAACTCAGATGTGTAACAATTGGCGCAAGCATGCACAGATTTTACTTGCAAGGGGACTTTTGCAAGCGGCTTGTGTAAGTCCCCTTGTGCTATTAAATCTGTATACGACCCTATAATACCGCATTCCTGTACTTCACACATAGGACTATAAACCATCAGCAAAAACCCACTGTTTGTTAGCTTATTTGTCTTTCACATGCTTGTGTATACAAGATGTTAATTATTTATAGACCTTACAAATCACTCCAGGGATCGCAATGAATCACTAACCTTTCACTTGTTGTTCAAACTATCTTTCAAAACTTGATTATTTTATTGGACGACTCAAACGTTTTTATTGATCTATTTATTATTACGCAGTCATCCGTAAGAGATGAGGAAGTGTACAGTTCTCATGTGGCAGAAGAGATATGGTCACCGCAACAATGGAGGAATCCGGAATCCAAAAGTAGCCTGGTAATATTTTATGGTGTTATGTGCAGTACAGTAGTCATAAAACCTTCATAATGTAATGTCGGACTCAGAAGTCAGATAGTGGATCACATGTGAAGGGAGACCATTCCTCTTGCACTAACCGGACTTCCCAACACAAGACCCTACCTTAAATGTACGCACGGAAAATAAGGATCGCATGTAAGCCCATACTGTCAAATTTAAGTATGCCGCTACCCCCACAATGTGTACATGCTGCACGTATTGTCCTGCCCTGATATTTCCAGCATGGAAGCCTGGATCCTGAGGACTGTGCTGGAAGCCGGAAGCGCATGTTTACGCTGTAATGAAATGCGCATGTGCAGAGTGCAGGAAACGCCCACACTCCTTAAGTCTGGATCCACAGGCCGTATTCACATGTAAGATTGTTCTCTGTACGGTTATCCCCCCTGCGGAAGCTTTCCTATGGATTTTGTGATTCACAAGTCTGCACGTAGGAGAGAAGAACACTCCCCCTGGGCCGGACACTCCCCCTGGGCCGGACACTCCCCCTGGGCCGGACACTCCCCCTGGGCCGGACACTCCCTCTGGGCAGGACACTCCCCCTGGGCACTCCCCCCTCTCCTACGTGCAGATAGTGAATCCACATGCAGAACCCCTACCCCAAGTATTATTGTATTGATTGTAGGGATTAAGGCAAGCCCTTATTGTCCACGATTTGGCCACCCCCATCCATATCTCCTACTGATCCGTATGGAGTGCAACATTGGCCGGCTGCACATCGTTACGGAAATAATGGTATAGCTCATGCACAGTACCATTTCCCTGCAGACTTCCATACGCAGACACAGAGGCGTTATAAAAAAGTGAGGGGGCCCTTGTGTAGGATTTGTACATGGGCCCCCCATCCCCTAAGGCCTTTAACCACACCCATCCCTGAGCCACAACCCCCCCACCCGCAGCACCTACAACAAATCCGCTTGCTGCACACTGAAACCCCTCCCCCAATGCGGCACCTCTCCCCGGTCCACAGAAAATGCAAAAAAAAAAAAAGACAGAAAAAGGGTTAAGGAAATAGATTTTGGTGCAGAGTGTGTGCGTCGGGGCCCCCTGTTCTGAGCGGCCCATGTGCACTGCACACCCTGCACCCATTATAGATACGCCAATGTGCAGACATTCCTCTGTGTGAACCTGGACCTACCCATTTCATAAACTTTGCTCATTTAATAGAAGAGCTCCACACCCTTTTTACAGCGTATTTCACAATGTGTTGACCATCAGTTTACAGTAGATAAGATCTCATCCACTAAAACAAAGCATTGTAAAGGCTCCTATCCTAATGTAATGAGCAGTCTGCCTAATTAACCTGTGACACGTAGGAAATTCTCCAACAATGCAGAGAGTCGCTGTGATCCAAAGCCTCATGTAAGAAAAATTCATTTTCCAAGCGTCGCTTGGTGTACAAGTGCCTATGACAATAAATGATCGTGAAAAAGAGTCACAGTCAATCGAGATGGATAAAATTCACTCACAGTTTGGAGAGTTAGACTTTATGCATTATGCCACAGAGGCCATCGTCATGGTCAGAGGTGTGGGGGAGGCTTTTTTATACATTGGAAATCATTTACGTGGGTTTAATGGCCACTTGTTTCACCACTTTTTTTTTTTTCTTTTACGAAATATCATCAACTGCCTAGAGCCAAAATGACCATAAACATGTGTTCTGCTAATTCAGAGGCTGGAAAAGTGTCTGGACTTTGTGAAAGCTTTATACCCACGCTTCCTGTTTCTGATTTAAAGGGGACGCCACGTACAATATAACTAGAAAACAAGGATACACTTATAGGACCGGATCCTGACCTCTGTGCGTTTACCGAAGTGAACTCCTCTCTCTTGTGCGGACTTTAGGTCACTTACGGTGTCACGACCGCTGATCCGCACAGAACCACTAAACCCACCCCTATTGTAAAACTTACAGGGCCCGATTCAATTGCCGGCGTTGTTTTCAAAAGTATTGCGATGGAAAAAATACGACGCCGTCGCCAATTATTTCTCGTAAAAATAACGCTAATTCAATTGTTTTTTAATCGCTGTGAAAAATGAGCAGGCAGCGAAGGAGAAATTTAACCTTTTTGGAACGTCGCAACTCACTTCCTTCTAGCAGGAAATGCCTGGCGCTAATGACAGGTTCACTGTCATTGGTGTATGTCTGAAATATCGTTCTTGCCTACACTTGCCTACTAGTTGCGCATTTTTTCCCTAAGCCCTTAGGTAAGAGTCTGAATTACGTAAAATTTAAGGTAGGGGTTAGTACTGGTAAGGGAGGGCTGTATTCACAGATCCGTTTTTTAAAAGTACGCAATTATAAGCACGTGGAAGGCAACACCCACCAACACCCATGACATTCACCTCTCTCGGCTGTGCAATCGTAGACTTACGCCTCCATAGAGCACCTCTAACTTTACGTGTGTACATACATGCATATATGTAATCTGTATGTGCGATTCTATCTAACCGCGCCCTCAAAGACTCATTTAAATGCTTCCTCCTCTTTCACGTAACTTTTCAGGTACGTATTTTAACCCCGCCTCTCTGTACATATGTCCCCAAGTGCGATTCATATGTCTGTGCCTAAAGCACTTCTGTGCGTATATTTTACGTAACTTACATAAATAAAGTTACTACACATGCGCAGTTAAAAATAAACACACCACTTCACGTAAAAACGGATCTTTGAATACGGCCCGGAGTGTTCTACCCTACGCTACATAGTAAGTACAAACATCACACTATGTTTCTTTAGCCTGGTACGGGAATTGCAATCACGTAATTTGTCATTTTTTTTAGTATAAGGCATTCTGTATTAGTGGCCCTTTAATGAGGAGATGGCTGTCTGCCAAGGACCTGCATAGCGTCTCTGTGACAGTCCAGGATAAAGCGGTCGTCCTGCTCCACCAGAAATGATGTGCGTGTGTGCGGAGAATATTGTTCTGATAATCACTGACATAAATTGTTCTGGCAGAATCACTCAGGCTCAACAAATGTTATTGTGTAAGAAGTGAATGACCATCTGCAGCTGTTTTACAGTGTTTGTCATTGTGGCACATTACTGGCAGGTGGCACCTATAGTTTAGACATTGTTAGTGTACATTTCTGCAACACACAGTGGAGGATCTGCACTGGGGAGCAAGGACATATCTCATGGCTAAGCGTAACCACACACTGAAAGATCTTTCTTTTTGTTTTTAAATAATAGATCAATAGATGATCTGACAGTTTTAAACAATCATGAAGTGACTGTAGTGACCCACTGACAGGTTTAAGGGACTTTGCAGAACTGGGATAAAACATGCTTAAATCAGCAAATCAAGAGATCAAAACACCTATAGCAGATCATGGCAACAATGTAGGAAAAATAACAGCGCTTGTTGTATTTCACTATGCAGCTTCTGACCCTTATGTGTTCACACCAGTCAGTTATGTGTTTAAATCTATCTCAAAATGCACACAAAGTGGAAGCACCACTACGAATAGACACACTTCACACAGTATCCTTGCATATAGAGATTGCCATAAGTCCGTATTGATAATGTGCTTGAGTGCTTTCTCTGTGTTGAACGAAATCCTGCTTCTCCACGTGTTTTCTTAGCATCGGTTCCCTCAATGTGGTCCCGTACACTGACCTTTTTGACCCCTCGTGGATATGATGCCAGACGCCCGTTAAAAAGGAAAAACAGAAAGCACCGCAATAGTGCAAAATCATTTATTTCAATTAAAGTAAAACACAGTAGAATACTCACAAGGGAGTCTGCAGACACAAGGTCTTCTAAAATCGCATTTAGTTATAAGGTCTTTAGCCACCTCCAACGCGTTTCAATCCTCACGGATCCTTGAGAGCCTTGAGAAAGATCCGTGAGGATTGAAACGCGTTTTTGGTGGCTAAACACCTTATAACTAAATGCGATTTTAGAAGACCTTGTGTCTGCAGACTCCCTTGTGAGTATTCTGCTGTGTTTTTCTTTAATTGAAATAAATGATTTTGCACTATTGCGGTGCTTTCTGTTTTTCTTTTTAACGGGCGTCATATCCACGAGGGGTCATAAAGGTCAGTGTACCGGAGCACATTGAGGGAACCAACGCTAAGAAAACACGTGGAGAAGCAGGATTTCATTCAACACAGAGAAAGCACTCAAAGGAATCCTCCGTTACAGTTCAACATTTGGAAACCATTTACTAACTGCACAACAAGACTTTGAGTTACTTCTATATAACTTTTTTGCCGACATTTAAACAGAGGAACATTAAGAGACATTATCAATACGGATTTATGGTAATCTCTATATGCAAGGATACTGTGTGATGTGTGTTTATTCGTACTGGTGCTTCCACTTTGTGTGCATTTTGAGATATCTATAGCAGATCACCTTTCATGTTCACACACTGACAGATCATTGTACAGAATGGTCTCTTGGTTTGCCAGATTATCACATAGTGTATGGTCACCGTCGTAGTAAAGCCAATGCGTCTATTATGGATATTTCTATAATCCACTGGCCAGGCTCCCTAAGACCATTTATGACTTGCTTTGTTCCCATTATGTGCATAAATGTCACATAATGTTTTTTGGAGTGTGGGAGGAAACCCACGCAGACACTGGGAGAACATGCAAACTCCAAACACATAAGCCTAGGGCCAGATTTACTAAGCTGCGGGTTTGCAAAAGTGGAGATGTTGCCTATAGACAACCAATCAGATTCTAGCTCTCACTTTCTTTTTACACACTAGAGAATGTCAGCTAAAATCTGATTGGTTGCATCTCCATTCCAACCTGCAGCTTAGTAAATCTGGCCCCTAGTCTGGGAATCGAACTCATGACTTCAGCAGTGTGAGACACAAGTGCTACTCACTGATTCACCATACTATCCATGCATTCTTTTGTGAAGTTTTAGTCTGCTGCCCATGATTTTATTAATCATTTTAAAAATGTTTTATTTTTATTTTAGTCAAGCAACACAGCGTACATAAATAAAGTCCAAAACTGCAGTATAGAACAAGGATTTTATAAAGGATATAATCAGAATATACCGATACAGAATCAGAGTAAGATAGCGTCAAATCCACTAACAGAGTAGAACACAAGGTAAATGTCACATCTCTTCCTGCAAGGAGAAGTACCAAAGTAAAGTAAAATATAGTCCGCAAAAGATCGTAAACAACTTTTCAAATTTTGATAATACATTTCTCATTTTAATACGTAGCCTATGGGCACAAATAAGGTGCTGTTAATATTAATGATAGCGCAGTGCTAATCAATGATTCACAGCAATAGAGTATACTTTGAATATCAAAGAAATACACAGATTTTTTATTTAAAAAAATTCAAACAGTTGTTTGTTATAAGTGTCTTTGGTAAAAGGAATCCTAGTTCTTTGCTTTCTTTCAGCACCAGCCGACATTTACTGTCTAGCCAGCTCTTCCCATCACTAGAAAATAATTCATGCCGTGATAATCCTTTCTTGTGTTCCTAAAAATAGTTATGTGCTACATCTCTGCAGTTTGTCTGCTTCACTGATAACTTATGTTTTTCTTAATTGTACTGAGCAATACTTTTACACTATTTATCTTTTATCTAAAAAAAAAGCTTTCACCCACAGCTGACACGTATTCCTCGTTTTAATGTTCTTACTTGGTTATATGCAACAGTCTGTTCTGTTAATTTCAAAAAATGCTTATTCTTTATTCTCTGATTCATGCCGCAATCCGTTCACTAGACATAGATTCATGCCGCACTCCGTTCACTAGACACAACTTGATAACTATTATTTATTTTTTATTATTCTGTTGCTTTTGTCTAATGTATGACTGTGGGCTGGATCCAGACTTTAGTAAGAAAGGGGACTTAAGTGTGTCACGTACGTAAGTCCCGTTTAGTTTGTACTGCACTTGCGCAATACAAGAACCTCTGAACATAACGCAGAATGCAGATCATACGCAGGTCACCATGTGTATGAGATGTGTATGGTGGGTGGGCTTTCATATTTAAAGCATACAGTAAGGGATTGGCTAAACCTTTATGTACGATCCAGTATTCTGCCTGTACAGTACTTAAGGCACTCCTTAAATCTCCTGGATGCGTAGTATTTATGGAACTTGGGTATGGATCCGGTCCAGTGCTGGTAGACTAGGAGTTCCCAAACTTTCACCGTTTGAGATACCCTAAAGGTCTTGATAACTTTTTCAAGGAACCTCTAAGCCAAAATAATTACTGAGCAGTCCTGTTTTTTAAGTGGTTGAGTCAAAATAACTTAATAAATAGCAGGTACATATATATATAATATTGGCAGGTATAAAACCTTTAAAAAATCTAAATAAAATAAAAATTTTCTTACTTTTCCTTTAATTTCTTTCACCTTGCTGGATTCGAAGGCTCCTCGGGGCATGCTGGCTTGTAATGCAATGACTGGGACAGAGGCTGTGCTATGCTGGCAGCATAGCACAACCTCTCTCCCTGCAACTCCTGTTATATGCATTCACAGTTACCCCCTCTCTCTCTCTTAATGTCAGGGACATTCCCTGAAGAGAGGAGGATCTCCCAGACTAACTAAAGTGTTTGGCAATGTTGATTCAGTTCCAGAAGTCATTGCGGTATAATGACAATATTTAGAAATTGTATCCTATTTCTCTGCATTGAGGCCTATAGAGGAAGCCATTTTCATGGAGATCAAGATGTAATCAACGACTGGTAGCTATTTAAGACCACATGACTTCAATAGTAGAGACAGAAAATGAAAAATACACTTTGGTCTCTTGTTAATCAGCTACAGTGTCACCTGCTTTTATCTTTTCTATATAAGATAAAGAAGTCAGCAGATCTCCTATTCACAAACATCACAATAATACTAAATGTATTTTTATTAACTGGAAATTTAACAATCAATAAATACTAATGCTGCCATTATTATTGAGAAATCGTTTTCTTGGTAGCGCTAGGCACACCCATGGGTGGGGCTATTCACAGGACACACCCCTTTGGTGGTACAAGACACATCCCTTCTGTATAGCCCCTTGATAATCACAATCAACCTGATATTCATTTTCAAAAGTTGCCAACCATGATTATACCTGAAAGGATTATTTATATTAAGTGATATAATGTACATTTATATTCTATATGATATTGTCAAAAATGTAATATATTTTTTGTGTTTTTTATAGAAACTGGAATTACAGCTGAGAAATTGCAAGATGGATCCTGACAACTTTGACAGATCAGTGTATTATGATGTGTTTGATTGGGACTCTTCCACCTCCTCCAACCAGAAAATGGAGCTTTTTCCAAAATGGCGCCTGCCAGTAAAAATGGCGTTCTCGCTATCTCTGGTCTTCTTCTTTTATACCTTTCTCAGAGAAGTTCTGCACCCATTTGTGATGCATAAGAAAAATGAATTCTATAGAATTCCGATTTTGGTAGTCAACAAGGTTTTGCCAGATGTTGCCATCACAATGTTAACTTTGGCTTATTTGCCAGGAATTTTGGCAACAATTATACAGCTTCACCGTAACACAAAGTACAGTAGATTTCCGCAGTGGCTGGACACATGGATGCTCAGACGGAAGCAATTCGGCCTCCTCAGTTTTTTCTTGGGAGGGATGCATGCAATCTATAGTTTGTCCTACCCCATGAGGAGGTCCTACAGGTACAAACTCCTGAACTGGGCATATGAGCAGGTAATGGTTGCTGTTCCTGTATGTGTGCTAACAATAGTATGAAATCAGGAATATATTCCATTAATGTTGACATTGGACAACACGCTGGCTGTATGGACTGTGTGTCATATAGAGGAATTCACGTTTCTAGCCTGATCTAAACAGTTGTGATTATAAATATTCCAGACTGAATCCATAAGAGTTTAAACTTTTAATAGAACAAATCCAGGGTAGAATACTGGACAAATGGTACAGTTCAGCTAACCAGCCATATTTACCACTCCCCAATAGCAACCAATCAGAAGAACTAAAAGCCAATAGCAACCAATCAATTTACTAATAATGGACCCGATTCAGATTTATGCGCGACTTACGTAAAACCGATAATAGGCTTGGAGGAGGGCAGCACACGCCCCTTCACTCCACTCCTTCTTATGGAGTTCTGGACATTTAAGTGTCCAGAACCGTAACTTAATACGCAGGGATAAGCATTCTTACGAACCCTGATCCATGCAGATGTGCAGCTCTCCATCCCTAGTCCATCATTTGCATGCCTACTTCTGCCTATGTGGCGGGATTCAGACATGCGCATATGATCGATTGGAACCTTCTACAGAAGTCCACACGTACGAAACTCAGTTCTGTATGCAAGGACTTCTGACACGTAACATCTGGCACACACATGCGCAGATGTTAACTGTCAAGGGGATTTACGCACCTGATATGCGTAAGTCCCCTTCCGCACGCATTTCTGAATCAGGCCCAAAAGCCCATGGCAACCAATTACATTCATCCTATTGTTTGCCTAACATATTCTAGATTAATGATAGCTATAATGTCATTGGTTGCTATTCACCATGCTATGCACAGTAATGGCCAATCAGATTTTTCCCTTTAAAATGATTTATTAGACTGAGCATCTCCCCAGGCTGAAAGCCCATAGTGTATGATTTATATATCTTCCCCCTCCCACCACGTAGACATGTTTAAAGCATGCCGCCCAGTCCTGTTCCGTCTCGCCCTGCCGTCGGAATGATTTCCGGCAGGCAAACCTGGATTTTGAGGAGCGTGCGCACATGAAGATTGTGTTTTCTAAAAGCGGCCATGACTATTAAATCAAGAAATGTCGCCACACCCAGTTATTAGTTTTGCTGGGCTTCTGTAGGCGGTTGCAGTCCCCGCATCGAAGGCTCCTTTCTGAAATAGAGACAGCCGAAAGTTACGTTTCGGCTGTCTCTATTTCGAATAGGAGCCCATTTTATCATTTTTTTTCATGAATTGGTGAGTGTGTAGATCGGCATACTCACCCATTCATTTTCACAGAGACCCGCGGGACCCGCCACTGAGAGTAACCTCTAGTGTGTAGATCAGCATACTCACCCATTCATATTCACAGAGACCCGCCACTGAGAGTAACCTCTCTGGGGACTTTTAGTGTTAGGAAGGGGAGAGGGGGTTAGGGTTAGGCTCTTAGTAAGGGTAGGTTTGGGCCATAGAAGGGGAGGTTTAGGGTCAGGCTGCGGGAAGGGGGGTCTTACGGTTAGGCTATAGAGAAGGGAGGGTTAGGTCCAGGCTAGGGAGAAGGGAGGGTTAGGGTCAGGCTGCAGGGTAGGGAGGGTTAGGGTCAGGCTGTGGGGAAGGGAGGATTAGGGTTAGGGCAATGGAGGGAGGGGTTAGGGTTAAAATTAGGGGAAGGGTTGGGGTAGCTTTTAGCTATGCATCATCAAAATAGGTCAGTAATTAGCGGGGACCCAAACCCGTCTGTAGGGGCTTGGGTCAACGGCAAAAGGGCCACTCTATAGCAGCCAATTTCGAATTGGCTCTGCATTCGATTGCTTTTGTTCTGCCAAGGACAAGCAATCAAAGAACCTGAATGTAAATGCGAGAGTTGAGTATTTATCCTACCCAACCCTTATCCTAAATCTTACCCTCATTCTCCCCTTCCATTACCTTAACCCTCCCTTCCCCACAGCCTGACCCTAAGACTCCCCAGAGTCCTCTACAATACTCACCTGTCCGGTCTGCAGGGTGGTTTCTGAATTAATGCATGTGTAAGTATGCCAGTCAACATTATTACCCATTCATTAATAAAATTATCTAATTAGCGCTATTTTCGAAATAGAGACAGACAAAAATGAGTTTTCGACTGTCTCTATTTTGGAACAGCACTTTCTGCATCCCGTCTTTAGTTTACCTCCCTTGGTTTTAGAGACATGTGACTCATTACCGTGCTGTATAATAACGAGCTCTGGTATAACTAATTAGCAGATAATGATATCTTAGAGGTAGCTGCACACATATTCTGAAGTCATAAAACATGGAGAAATACCTTGGGGTATTTGTGATTCCAACATTGATTATAGAACTTTGCTCTTACCTAAAAGAATTGCACCATAAAAAAACAATCAAGGGTCTTAAGTTCAAGCTAATCTATTAGTAGCTGCCAAATGTCTCATTATTATTGTTACTACTACCACAGGTTAAACAACAAAAAGAAAGCAGCTGGATAGAGCATGATGTGTGGAGAATGGAGATCTACGTGTGCCTCGGAATTGTAGCCCTTGCCATTTTAGCCATATTGGCGGTAGCATCGATCCCATCTGTTGGAAATGCCTTGTCCTGGCGAGAGTATCACTTCATCCAGGTACTGTACAAGAAATCGGGTCAATAAGGGTCCTAAAGTGCAGTCATTATCTAAGGCTGGGTATACACCCATACAATCCTCTGGAGGTCACCTGGTCTATGCGTACACACCTCTCCAGTCTCCATCTGCTGTAACCATCTGCTGAAGAGATTGTAGCACCGTACGCACTCTTCCAATCTTTTGTTGCATTTCTACCACTCCGAGACAAGCATCGGGACACACAAGTTGTAGGTGCGTACACACTCATATTAGTCTTGGTGATTTGCCATCGGGTCTTCTGAATTTTAAATGGGACTAATAATCTTTTGACATGACCAGATCCCCAAAATTGGATGAAAACAGAAGTCGATGTCCCACTTTCGGTCAGGCTATCTTCAACTATACAGGTCTTCTAATGCTCCCTCAAAACACACTTGTTTAGGCTAGCCTACTCCTCCTCTACTTAACCTCTGCACCTCTCTCATTGCATACCTCTATGTCACTCCTCCCACCACTCAATCCCGCCGTCCAGTTCCTCTCCTTGATTCCTATCTCCAGTATGCATACCCTTCTGCTTTTTCTGTTAGCTCTCATGGGCAGGGCCCTCCATACTTTTGTTGTCACCACCTCCACCACACCCCCATCTCTACCTGCATTTTCTAGGGCTGAGGGAACGGAAAAGTGGAGATATTGCCCATAGCAACCAATCACATTCTAGCTGACATTTTCTAGTATGTAATAGGAAAGTGAGAGCTAGAATCTGATTGGTTGCTATGGGCAACATTTCCTCTTTTCCTTTCCTGCAACTTAGTAAATATGGCCCCTGGTGTTTTACGGCAACCTCTCCTCCCCCTTCTACCTGGTGGTTCCCATTGTTACTACCCTGCTTCCTAGTTCTACCACCTTACACTCAATTCCCCCTCATCTTCCACCATATTTGCTTGTGTTAGTCAATTTTTCTACTTTTTTGTCCTATTTATATTCCATCTTGATGTTATTTGTCTCCCTTGTAGTTGTCCATTGTGTATAGCTTGTTTTACTGTACAGCATGGCGAATACATTGTTTAAATAAACGTTAATTATAATAATTTACTAATAAGTTGTATGAGCAATATCGGATGAACTGGTAGGTCATATCTGGTTAGAATGGTACAAGATCTGGGAGAATATTGTGTCTCAGCACTTGCTTTGGACACGATTGAGCACTGCTGCTGAACGGCGCACCAAGGATTGGTGAAGGAGGACATACAAGAGTAAGCAATGCATCCATACACAAAGAAATTGCCTGGTCTACTGCCTCAGAGGGTTACTAGCAGCAGCGGGTCAGGCAATGTCAGTATCCTGTGGCTGCATGCACTGACTGTAAGCTGCTGCAGAGACAGCAGTGTGATTCTGATGTGATGTCAAGCAGAGCGCTGCGGGGAGCCTGTTTCAGAAGCTGCAGTCAGGACCGCCATCAGGGAGGGGACAGGAGGCACTATTGTACCGGGGCCGGAGCTAATGTGGCCCGCCAATGCTTACCTAGCTCTGGAGCATGAGGGTATTGCTGATACTTGCTGCTCAGAGCTATTTATTAGCAGACCAATGCGCAGGGAAGAACTTCCCTGCACGCCGGCCCCGCCGTGTGATGTCACGCATCAGTCCCCTATGTGACGTCACATAGGGGGCAAGGTCAGATGGCCAGTTTCTGAGGGCGGCCCTTGTTGCAGACATTTCATGCAGCCACGCACTTCGTCATCACTGTGTATTAACTGACTTTAACCTCTATAGATTTGAAATCCATCCAACAATCAACTAAATCAGTCCTTTTTTTCTCTCTTCACAGAGCAAGATGGGCCACGTGGCACTGTTACTGAGCACAGTACACACGCTTGTATTCGCCTGGAATAAATGGGTGGACATCAACCAGTTTCTATGGTACACGCCCCCCACCTTCATGATAGTAGTGCTTCTTCCCACCGCCGCCCTGCTCAGTAAAGCAGTACTACTGCTCCCGTGTTTCAGCAAGAGGCTCCAGAAGATCAGATGTGGATGGGAGTCGAAAATGGACAACAAATGCATACTTACAAACTTGTAATAACGAGGTCTACCTAAAGTTTTCCATGAAAACCCATGTAATAAGAGAAAAATGGGAAGTCTGTGCTCGTCCCAATGTGAATAGAGTTATTTATTGATCATTAATCACTACAGTCGGTGTTAGCTCTCTGTGCACCATAGACAAAGTTGGAAATGCTGCCTAATTCTGGCTAGTGGTAGCGCCGGCCCTTGACATTGGGTTAGTATTGTGCCAGTGGGTTATGACACACTGTTATTGTAGGGCTGGCCCTGTCAACAGTCACTCCTCCGAACATCTCAACACACACAAGGTTCTAGGGGCCAGATGCTGGAGATGTTGCTTATAACGACCAATCATATTCCAGCTGACATTTTCTAGTATGTAATAGGAAAGTGGGAGCTAGAATCTGATTGGGCAACATCTCCACTTTTCCTTTCCCGCAGATTGGTAAATCTGGTCCCAGGTGTCAAACACAGGAAACTTATCTAAAAACATCTGCAATTTTTATTAAAAAAACAAAAAAAAATGTCCTCTGTCTACTTGGTTCATTACTTTAGTAAACGTAACAGTCTATTTTGTATATGTTTAGGCAACTACGATTATCTTTCATGATGCCCACAATTAGGTGGGCATGATACAGACCTAGTTAAGTGCTTGAACTTACTTCTGGGCTAAACCATGGTGATTTCAGGGGGAGTCAAGGTAATTGTATTCTGTGCATGCAGGGATATATCTTTGAATTGCTTACTGCACAAAGATACTGACCAGCTTTACTATCACACTGTTACTTAGACTTGGGATAGGAAACATCACCTCTCAACTCTAATACTGCTTACAACAGATGAAATATGACTCCCCTGCAATCAACATGGTGTAGCCCAGGAGTAACTAAGATCAAGCACTTAACTAGGTCTGGATCAGGTCCATTGGGCAGATACAGAACTACGTATTTCTGCGAATTTACGCGTGGTGGAGACGTAAATTCGCAGTAACGTACGCACTGCGCATGCGCAGGGGAAAATACGCAAGTTCACGTAGCGTAATTCTGAACGTATGGGAGATTCACGTATGTATAATGTAAATACTTACGTGTGGGCGTGCCAATTTTACGTTTCTCAACAATACGTGCGTTTTACGTGAAGTAGGCGGGGGGTGGTATTTAAAGTGTACAGTATGGGCGTGCTAAGCTGCTTACGTTCGCGTAGTCAGTACGTCCGTTTGCGGACGTATGCTGGTACGTTAGAAAAAGTTAAGGTAGGGTTTGGGTAGCGTATTTTCACAAAATACATCCGTGCAAGGGGTGTGCCGAGGGGAGTGTAGTGAATTTCCGCACACGAAAATACGCTACGCTAATACACGTACGGCAAACGTTGTTCTGGATCTACCCCCATGTTCTCCTGCAGGTATCTAGATATGCACAGATGGCTAATGTAGAGCCCAGATATACTGACTCCTGGATCCCTGAGTCTTCGGCTGCTCCCAACAAATAAAGAGAAAACAAAACACTAAAATAACAATTTGATAAACAGGATGAAAAACCAGGAAAGGGCAATGTCCTAAAGACTTAAGGGCCCGATGCAATTTGTCACGTCAGTCAGCAAAATTTTTATGCGCACCTCATAAAAATCCACAAAATAAATTTGATGGATTAGCTTTGCACTGCAAATAACGCGGTGTGCGAAGATAATTGAATCGGGCCCTTAGAGGTTGTAACGTTTGCATGAGAATAGTGCAAAGTGCAGCAGAAAGATCCAAGAGCAAATAGTGTTTGGTATATTAGGCTTCCAGGAATGGCACATGATATTTACAGCATACAACGTATATTAGAGGTCTTTGATTAGCACATAGAGGAAGTTTCACAACAAGCAAAGAAAAGGGTTCTTTACAGTAAGGACAGTGAAGACATGGAATTCTCTGCCAGGGGAGGTTGTGACAAAGGAGTCTATTTGTAAAGATAATTTTTCTGTGATAATGCCCGTTTTCATGTAAAAACGGGCATTGGGCCTGATCCAGAGCTACGATGTTACACTGAGCGCTGTAGCACTCAGCGTAACATCGGTGCTCTGGCCCGACACTCCCCCTGTGCGGGCGTATGGCACCTTCGTAACTCATGGCGGCCATAATTGTAAATAGATCGCCCCTAACATTTGCGTAATTACGGCCAAATGGGAGTGCCTATAGTACGATAGCCATAAATACGCTCCAGTTACGGAATGTAGGCGGGGGGGATTTAAATCGTACAGTATGGGCTGGGTTTTGTAGTTAGGACCATCGCGTAGTTACGTCCTGCCGTTAGTACGCTTGCAAAAGTTAAGGTAGGGCTCAGCAGACATAAGGCAGTGAAATTACGGACAATCGAGGGAGTGTCCAGGGGAGTGCATAGTATTTACGATGTGCGTAAATACGAACAGCGCTCGATCGTAGTTCTGGATCTAGCCCATAGTCTTTTGTTGACCTAATCAGCTATGTTACTATGCTACTATAATACAGTATATCTGATGTATATGAGGGTCTGGAAAGGGCACACAATATACTCTATATAGTGTGACAGTCCTTAACATAAATCACATATAATATATATCATTCCCAGACCTCTGATATACCCCACATGCACAGCAGCCCCTTTATTGGCTGATTTCAGAGTCATGCACAGATCCACTAGATGAAGCCTTCTGTGTTCCCTTATTGCATTACAATAATCCTGACCCTTACCATAACCCCAGCTCCTAACCCTAACCAGTAACATGGGAAGCACAGCAGAGCGCAGCATGTACCGGGAGAGGACAGGTACAGCAGGTACTGGGGAGAGTAAATGTTGGCATTCTGAACGGGTAGCATGTAGAATATAGAATTTTTGGCATTGTACCCGCACCAACATAACATTTTTCTGAATTCGAATCCTGTCGGCATTGATACAGAGGACATTATGGTATTGGCTGAATCACAGTCGAAATAGCGACTGCTGGTACGGACACTGCATCCCGATCCCTGTGCATACATTGCTCAGGGATCTGATTGCATTCAGTTTGGAATTATGGATCCTGTCCACTATTGATCATCACTGGGCATGATCTAGATTTACTTTGACATTCGGTACATAGCCTCTGCACGTAGGGAATGTGAGTCACATTACAGCACATAGGCCCCTCCCCCAGCGGCTACGTGCGGATAGTGAATCCGTGTCTCAGGAGCGACCTTAACTATTCTGCCCACATCTCCATTCGTGCGGAACAGAGAATCATACGTAAGGTCTAAACCCAGCCCTTACTGTACTATTTAAATGCATAACACCACCCACCATGTGTATCTCATATGCATAGCAGGGGG
The DNA here is from genome assembly GCA_011038615.1 of Limnodynastes dumerilii. NCBI lineage: Eukaryota > Metazoa > Chordata > Amphibia > Anura > Limnodynastidae > Limnodynastes > Limnodynastes dumerilii. The sequence goes on from WWET01001644.1 coordinate 65,888, forward strand.
CCCCGCCCCCCCTTGTGGAAGCTAATTTACGCACGTAACACAGCATCGGGCGTCTGCGTTCGGATGCGGTAATATTGGTGCTGCACATGCCCAGTACCAATATTCAGCTGACTTCCTTACTTAGCAAACAGCAGTCAGCTTTATTACATAGTATTATTTTTAAGTGTCTAAAATATACAGCGTGTTCCATCTCAGGTCTATATTGCAGACAATGGACCTGATTCAGATCTCCGTGCATTCTTCATCCGCACAGAAGAACCGAGTGCACCATCCACGCCCAGAACCCTACCTTACCTTCTCAGCACGGATCTGTGTGTGTCCGTCCAAACAATGATCTGAGCAGAACTGCTGATCACTGTCCCCGGACCTTCATTAGCATGTCCATCTCCACCTGTCTGACAGGGAAGTGAAGTGTCAGCCCCTTCCTTGCATCTTCTAGAGCAGTGTTCCCCAACCTCGGTCCTCAGGACCCCCTAATAGTGCATGTTTTCCAGGTGTCACTGCTGGAGCACAGGTGTGTTCATTACTAACTGTCACATTTTAAAAGGTGCTGCTCATTATATATTATAAGGAAACCAAGAAAATATGGACTGTTAGGGGTCCCTGAGGACCGAGGTTGGGAAACACTGTTCTAGTGTATAGAATGGAGTTCCGTCCATTAGGCGATCCCTCTCACGCATGCGCAGATTTTACTTTTCAGGGGACTTACGCAAGCGGCTTGGTAAGTCCTCTGACTTTCTTAAACTGGAATCAGGCCCATGGTGCCATGGAATGACCCACAAGGCTTAATTTGCTGCACCTCTGACACAAGATAGCAGGAGGATAAGAAAGAATAGATCCTTATTACTGAGCCAATAGGAAACACAAGCTGGTGCCAGACATAATGTTCCAGGACTTTCTTCACACTAATGGGAGCTCTGCAACCAACGCCAAGAGGAAATCCCCAGCTGCATCATTCTGAATAACAGATGAAATTCCTAATGCAGTGAAGGATAATGAACATGGATTTTGGATGGTTGCTGATACCTGGTCACACCCATGTCTTTGGCAAGACCACAATTTGTCACAGGTAAAAGATATACAGGAAGAAATTCCATTGAGCCATCCATAATTCAATTAAAAAATAAGTTACTACCCTGTAATGTCCTAATAAACATTCATTATGATGTGTTACTGGCCCAACAGGAGCTGCAGGGAGAAACCCTGTGTTATGCTGACATGTCAGTGCAGCACAGCCTTTCACCATGCAGCTCTTTGTCGCACACTGGCTTGCTGGCCAATGACAGAAAAGAAGCCAGCGTGCTACAAGGAGTCTCCAAAATCATTAACCGCCAGCAGGAGCCTCCAATCCATTAGCCGCCAGCCACAAAGAGAAGAGTATGGACATGATTTCCAATTAGGTAAGCACCGCCGCTCGTAAGTCCTCTCGTACTGATTAGATCATGGTTGCCGATTCTCCCGGAATATCCGGGAGACTCCCGAAACTTGGGCAGGTCTCCCGGTATCCCGGGAGAGCCGGCAAAGCTACCGCAAGCCCCACAAGCTATGAATTACTATACTAATCCCTAGCATTACTAGGGATGAGCGGGGCTTGATGACATCATCAAGCCCTGTCCATCCCCTGAAACGCTGGAGATTACAGGAGTGATTGCAAGTGGGTGGTATGCTGACATGTCAGTGCAGCACAGCCTTTCACCATGCAGGTCTTTGTCGCACACTGGCTTGCTGGCTAACGACAGAAAAGAAGCCAGCGTGCTACAAGGAGTCTCCAAAATCATTAAGCCTCCAATCCATTAGCCGCCAGCCACAAAGAGAAGAGTATGGACATGATTTCCAATTAGGTAAGCACCGCCGCTCGTAAGTCCTCTCGTACTGATTAGATCATGGTTGCCGACTCTCCCGGAATATCCCGAAACTTGGGCAGGTCTCCCAGTATCCCAGGAGAGCCGGCAAAGCTACCGGCAGCACCCCCAGCCATGAAGTACAACTGTAATACATAGCGTTACTAGGGATTTGCGTGTCTTGCTGTTT
>WWET01001644.1:84586-100379 GCA_011038615.1 Limnodynastes dumerilii
TGTATTTATATTTTTTAATGACGACGTTATTTACTTATATTCCAGCGGTCTATATATATATATACCCCTTTTTCTCCCCCTAATAACAGCTATAGGGGGAGAAAAAGGGGGTTATATGGGGAGATTGCTGGAATCGAAGTTTGAATGCCAGTCTGAGATGCCGTTATTTTTACGCTCAGAGCAGAGTATAAAACGCCCCTCTGAGGGTTAGTAAATAGCAGCCCAGGTTGAAAACAACGGACTGGCGAGGACAGAGGAAGTTTGACTGCAGGGCCATGGAAACTGGTGATTTCCATGGTGGTGAAGCGGTTGTAAATAGCAAAAAGTTCATTTTTGGAGTAATAACTTCATAACTCCAAAAATGAACTTTTTAAAGCTTAAGTAAATAGAGCCCATAGCCTTAAACACAGGTATAATAAACAACTAAACCTCAAGGGCAGGACCCAGAATGAGGGGCATATTCAGAGATCTGTTTTTTTTATGTACGCAATTATACGCACGCACAGCGCAAGGTAACATCCACCAAAAACCCTGACACTCACGAACGTGCTGTCGACCACTTACGAGTGCCTAGGCCACTCTGATCTTTCCGTGTGTATTTGCGTGTGTGTATATGTCCTCTGTCCGTGCAATTCTTTATAGCCGCGCCTCCATGCGTTCTATGCTATTTAAATGCCTCCCACCACCCACTTTTATTTAAAGTTTCCCGTGCATCAGAGATGCGCGCGTATGGCCCCAAGTGCAATTCACAAGTCCGTCCGTTAGGTACTTACGTGCGTATAGTCTACGCAAAGTATGTAAATAAAGTTACTACGCATGCGCAGTTGATCCAATCTCAAAAATACGCACGCAACTCACCTCAAAAACGGTTTTCTGAATACACCCCTGAATAAAGACAGAAGACTTATTTACGCTACATGCTTAAGTCACAGTTTGTACTGCGCACCCACAGTGCCGTGAATTCCACATTGGAACGCAGTCGACCGGGCACACTCACTATGGGTACGTGATACATATGGTGGGTGGGATCTGGAATCGTACAGTCAGGTCGTTCCAAAGCATTTATATACAATCCACCATTTTGTACATGGACCGTCCATATGTGGAAACCTTAAGGGGGCCCATACATGCAAGGGTAATGCAGGGGGTGTGCATCCCTCCTCGCATGTACGGAATAAAGGACTGCAAATGCCACATGTTAGGCTCCATTGCGGAATCTAGCGCACAGAATTTGATCTTAAGTCTGGATCCGGTCCCAAATGTTTAATATTTTCAAGCATGAATCCTAAGAATATATTACGGGAGAAGAAAGAATGTGTTATGTGATCTTCATCCGCTCCTATTTACTTCTATACATTCTCCACTTCCTACCAGAGAGAAAGGATCGTTGAAAAAGTTTAGAACAAAAATATCAAACTGTAAAGCACAACATGTCACTTAGTTTGGTGTTTTTATATGCACTTTACATTGTTATGCACCTTCCTGCAACTATTCAGCTGTCAGGGTTCAAGTTCAACACTTAAACGCCAGAGATGATTCTCATATGTGTGCACACAGGACTAGATTTACTAAACTGCGGAAAAGGAAAAATGGAGATGTTGCTCATAGCAACCAATCAGATTCTATCTTACATTCTTTAGTATGTGATAGGAAAGTAAGATCTAGAATCTAAGGGGCTGATTCAGAGTTGCACTTACATCTTTTTTTAGGTGCAAGTGCAGACCTGAGCAATACCATGTTGAAATGCAAGGGGGGGGCACATTTTAAATTGTGAAACCAGAATTAGAATGGAGAGGTGAAGTTTCTTAGCTCAACTCTATTTTATAGCTTAAACAGCTATGCAGTATTTGACATCTATATGCAAAAGTAAAGTATTTTCACATATGGTTTAGCCGAGCTGTACCCTTGCACCTGTTTTGCTCTTACTCCCAAACTCTTAATCAGCTCCTAAGAGCTAGGTTGCTTTGGGCAACATCTCCTCTGTTTCTGTTCTGCAGTTTAGTAAATCATCCCTATGTGTGCACCTTTGAGAATCATCTTATTTGAGTGTTGAACTATTTTTTGCATAACGCACACCCAGAAAGCAGGCACATAAGAATGAAACGTGGATGATGTGATTGGATTTTCTCTGGCTCTTCAAAAAAACAAAGTCTGTGGGTTCTCGGAACTGCCTGGCGGACATTTTGTCACCAATAGTTGTCTTATGCAATAGACAAAAAAAAACAGAGTTTACATGTATTAGTTGCAGCTGATTTTCTGGTATCATTTGGATCGCACATCAATATACGCCTTTATTTTTAGCCTAAATGTGAGAATTTCACATCTAGGAGCAGTGGGAAGTGAGAGAGAAGACTTGAAGTCAGCTTACTGTTAATTAACTATTTAGACTTGTTATCTAAATTTATGATCATGAACGTGATCCAGACCTCACTGTGCGTTTTCCATATGAACTCCCCTGTCAGTCAACTCTCATACGGAGTTCTGAACCCTACCTTAAGTTCTGCCGCCGCCCCCCTCCCCCTCATCTGTATATCTAGTAGATTGCAGAAGTCAGGTGTCAGATGGACATCTAGATCAGGCTCTATGTTATGATAAATCTGGTCAAATAACTGGAAGTGTACATTTAGAGGTTTATGTCAGGGTTACCGACTCTCCCGGAATGTGCGGGAGACTCCCGAAATTCTGGCAGTTCTCCCGGTATCCCGAGAGAGCCTGCAAATCTCCCGCAAGTGACTTGAGGCTTGTGGTTTCGTGGAAACCACGGCCTCAAGTACTGCCCCAACTAGTGTTGCTAGGGACAGGGAGGGACTTGATGACGCAATTTGCGCTATCAAGCCCTGTCCCGATCCCTATTACAGCTAAAATTAGTCAGGGGGTGGGACTTAATGATGCGAGTTGAATAAATCGCATCATTAAGCCCCGCCCCTTGTATGCATCTATAGCTTCCCTCCAAGATCTGCCGGAGGGAAGCTGTTAAAAGTCGGCAACCCTGGTTTATGTTGTGTAATAAATCACAGCTCATTAATCGCAACAAAGATTCCTGTTAAGACAGAAGACAGAAGGCTTAATGGAGATGTAGATGAGATTTTACCAGTTGCAGCCAATTGGATTCTAGCTATATTTTCTAGAATGTGATTGGCAAATGAAAGCCATAATCTGAGAGGTTGCCATGGGTTACATCTCAACATTTCCTCCTTGAAAGCTCCAGCACTGGGGTATCTGATCACATCACAATCAGAATTCTGAATGCGGCCGTAAATGTATAATAGGCACATTTCTGTAAAGAAAAAAAAAGAGTGTATAATACCCCTTTATATTTATAAATGCCCCCACAAAATGACATATGGTGAGTTAAATGCTTGGTTGTGTTCTATGGTCAGTGTTAGTAATCTTAATTTGGGTACAGTTTTCAGACACTGAATATGTCCACACAAAAATGGTGACAGTGTAAATGTTGATATATTCATTATGGGTCGGATTCACAGTTAATGAATATGGGCTGGACTCAGAGATGCGATTTTTTAAAGTATGCAAATATACGCATGGACGGTGCAGGCCAAACCAACCTCAGACCCATGACACGCCCCTCTCCTGAATGTGCTGTCGGCCACTTGTATCTTTCCGGGTGTAGTTACGTGCGTATCTGTCCTTTGTCCATGCGCCTCCATATGTTCATTTAAATGCCTAGCCCCACCCACTTTTATGTAAATTTCTATGTCCGGGAGAGATACGTGTGTATGTACTCAAGTTCGATTCACAAGTCTGTCCGTGAGGCACTTACGTGCGTATAGTCTACGTAACTTGCGTATATAAAGTTACTACGCATGCGCGGTTGAAACATACTTAAAAATACGCACGCAAGTACCTGGAAAAACGGTTCTCTGAATACGGCCCTATATGTCCACATTTTCCCCGTCACCATGTTGTTGTGGACCGCACAAACGTTGACTTATTCAGTGACTGCTAAATGACGGCACCCCATTTTACCATCCTGTGCACAGATTGTATTCCTGTGTTCTGTCATTCTAATTTGTGTCTTCTAGGTTCATGGTAACGTGGATAATTCGTGGAATGAGGAAGAAGTGTGGCGAGTGGAGATGTACATCTCCTTTGGTATCATGAGCCTCGGACTCCTCTCCTTGCTGGCGGTTACGTCAATCCCATCAGTCAATAATGCCTTAAACTGGCGTGAGTTCAGCTTCATTCAGGTAATGAAATACCAGTGTGGAGACTCTGCCCCTTGCTACGGGACCCAAGTCAGTATATTTTGCCTCTGCAGAGGACTAATATCATAGAATCAGAAATGTCAGAGATGACATTCAATAAAGATAGCATTATCCTAGACATGTTTGTTTCCAAAGAAAGCTGTAACTACAGTAGAGAGCTGCTACATAGGGTGCAAATGCTGTAGGTGAGGGGAGTCTGGTGCTCCGCCCCTGATTACCCAGAAGCCTCTGGGTCACGTTATATTATCAAGTGTATTATTCAATGAAAATAGATCTTCAAGAACTAAACAGAACACATTTTACTTAGAACTGGAAGTACACACATCCATTTATTTTATATTACAAATGTTTTAAGAGAAATTTAAATCTTTAGAATTCTTGGCTTTATCTAAAGACAACAACTAATAATAATAATGATAAATATTATTGTGGAATTTTATTCCACATTCTTACCATTTAGTTCTCTCTGAATCACGCCTTGCAAACAGGAAATAGTTTACATTTCTAAATCCTTGGTCAACACTTTACTTTGGCTTTATTTGATATTTCCTTTAATATTTGCATGCCACGTCTCAGTTTCCTCTTCTGTTTTGTCATCTGTTCCTTCTGTAAGTTTAAGTGTCCCCTGCGGGTAAGATAAGGTCATTGGACTGGATCCAGACCTAAGAAGGAGCTTGAAATTAGGAGAGGAAAGTTACTCTTGGGCTAAACCATGTTGATTGCAGGGGAGTCATATTTCATCTGTTGCAAACAGTGTTAGAGTTGAGAGGTGATGTTTCCTATCCCAAGTCTAAATAACAGTGTGATAGTAACGCTGGTCAGTATCTGTGTGCAGTAAGCAATTCAAAGATATATCCCTGCATGCAAAGAATACAATTAACTTGACTCCCCCTGAAATCATCAGCAGAGCCATATTTGATGCTCCTGTTGTGTACTGGAGCTCCATAACCTGCTAAACACTGATGGTTGTCAAATCCTCTTTTAGTTTTCTATGTGCATCACGTTTAGCCAACCTGTGCCTACAATTCCCAGCATTCTCTAACAGATAGCTGACAGGGGATGTGGTTTGTCAGTATGATGGTCTTTTATTCGAAAGACCATCATACAACTGTTTAACGCAAAGATTTCCCCTAACCTTAAGCCTCTGTTTTCCACAGCCTAACCTCCATGCTCCACAGCCTAACCCTAACCTTACACTTAAGCCTAGCCCTAACCTCAGCCCCACCACAGTCTAAAGCAGGGCACACACTGGGGCTTTTCAGCAGATAATCTTCCTAAAAATAACTGCAGCCGCCACAGCTGTTTCGCTATTGGGAATGGGTAGAAATTGCACAATTGACAGAAGATCAATGCAGAGATTGACACAAGACCCTTGCAGCTAATCAGATGGTCAGTTTCTGCAGCCCCTCCCTCTTCAGCCAGGAGAGGTTCGTGGTGCAAATACTGGGACCTTACCCTATGGGAAACGCATCCCCAATATCAGACACCTCTTGCTGGGTGCAATAACCACTCTACTGCATGGTCAGCTTAAGTAAGAAGCAGCACTAGATATAGTTATATGACAGTATATACAAGAGGATGTGAGGAATCAGTTGCTTCGGGACTATCCTCTTTATCATATGCTGCAACCTTTTAGAAAAATGATTCAGGCACAAAACAGCTGACTCCACTTTGTAGTGTTATTAATCACATTGCAGTGTTCAGGGGCGGCTGATTCAGCAATGCGGTTCCAATTTGACCCCCTTATGTTAATTCCTGTTGCACCTAAAAAGGAGCTTTATCTGTGCTGCTTTTGTGCAGTCTTGGGCACTTTATTCAATAATCAGGTAATCCTGGCCTCTCTCAGAGGGCACTCTGTCATAGTTACATTAAAGTTAATGGGAAATGTGGTGACAGTGCTTTAAGAACCAACTTAGAAACATAGAAGGTGACGGCTAATAAGAGCCTATCGTCCCATCCAGTCTGCCTAGAAGTATTTTTTTGTAAACTATAGTGACCCATGACCCTAACAATTTAGTTTAAGATTTAGAATACCCTTATATTTATTCCAAGCATGTTGGTCTACTATAGGTGTGGGTTCCCGCAGTTTAGAACTGGCTGGGATATCGATCCCTGAAGCACCTAAAAATTGACCCCAAACCCTTCCCCTAATTCTGACCCTAACACTCCCCCTTCCAATGCCCTAACACTAATCCTCCCTTCCCTGTAGCCTGACCCTATCCCTCCCTTCTCTATAGGCTAACCCTAAGACCCCCCCTCCCCGCAGCCTGACCCTAAACCTCCCCTACTATGGCCCTAACCCTAACCCTCCCTAAAACTAAAAGTACCTGGAGATGTGAGTAAGCTGTCTGTGGTGAATAAAAAAAATTCTCAAATGGCTACCTGTTCGAAATAGAGACAGTCGAAAAGGAACTTGTCTCTATCTATAAAGGCAGCCCATCGGAGCAGAGAGTGCCACCGGTCTACTGTGGTAGCCACTACCACCTCAGATGGGAGGATATTGCACTTATCAACTACCCTTTCAGTGAAGTCAGTTTTTCACGCATTTACTCTAAACCTTCCTCCCTAAGAATAGTTTGGTAGGAACTTGCTAAAAAAGAGATCCTTGAAATGTGGTATTATTATCACTTAGTATTAATGGCACTGTATGCGCAGTACTATTTTCCTGCAGACTTCTGTACCTCTGTATCTCATGCAAAATGGCATAGAAGAGATGTAAACTCATAGAACTAGATTTACTAAACTGCGGAAAAAGAAAAGTGGAGACAGCCAATCGGATTCTAACTGATATTCTCTAGTATGTTATATGAAAGTGAAAACTAGAATCTGATTGGTTGCTATGGGCAACATCACTTTTCTTTTTCCGCAGTTTAGTAAATCTAGCCCTATGTGTTTACATCTCTTCTCTGCCATTTTGCATGATATATTCTGCTCAACCTATCCTCTTATATTTATCAGCCTTCACCCTATCATGTTGCGTTCTGTGGGATAGATGAGCTAAGGATGTGAATAAAGCTTCTTCAATCCTTTCAGCCACATCCGTAACACATACTTCATCGGTAAGACCATATCAAGGCTTTAATACATCACGTAATCCAAATGATAAATCTTGCTTAACTTTTGCCAAAGTACTTAAGAGGACAAAGACAAAGCTTCCATTTGTGTAAAGCACCCAGTAGGTCAGTGCAGTACTGATTGCTGAACAGGGAATGGCCCCTGATGGAAATCTAATCTGATGCTGAGTGAAAGATCTGAGTTGTAGAAAGGGAATGGAAGTGATGTTAGTTGACATGCCGTAATTTGCTGTCATTTTTTTTACAATGTGTAGAAGACAAAAGCAATTAAAAGTTTGAGATTCATAGAGCCAGATTTACCAAGCTGCAAGTTTGGAAAAGTGGAGATGTTGCCCATGGCAACCAATCAGATTCTAGATCTCATTTAACTATTACATACATATTACATACATATTACATTCATATGACATGAATGTCAGCTAGAATATGATTGGTTGCTATGGGCAACATCTCCACTTTTCCAAACCCGCAGCTTAGTAAATCTGGCCCATAATGTGTGATTCAGGTAAATTGGACAGGATCCAGAGTATAAAAATAAGAAGAAAACAACTTTTCACCTGTGCAAAACCATGCAGAATTTCTGGGGGAGTCTAATTTATTTCATTATTTGCATGCAGGGAGAACACTTGTAGATAAAGTAGACACAAGTTTTTGCTTAACAATTAGAGTTCAAAAAATTATCTACAAGCAAATATATACAGAAAAATTGATTTTGATGTTTTTAAATTATATTGATATTAATAAATTTTAATTAGAAATATATCCGGCATATGATTAGTTGTTGAAATATTCGAATATTGAATATAAGTCTACATAACAGCATATGAGGCTTCACATGAGTGCATCACATGGCCAGAAATAGCCTATAGGTGGACTCAGCAAATACCTGGCAGAGGACACGCTCCACTGTCCAGGTCAAGCATTAACTTGTGTAGACTATCATATTATGGGCTATAGGTTAACCATTTTCTCTTTATTTCCCGTCTCTAGTCCACTCTTGGATATGTCGCTCTGCTAATCAGCACCTTCCATGTATTAATATACGGCTGGAAGAGGGCCTTCGAAGAAGAGTATTACCGATTTTACACCCCGCCAAACTTTGTTCTGGCCTTGGTTCTCCCCACGACGGTCATCCTTGGGAAGATTGTGCTGCTCTGCCCATGTGTCAGCAAGAAACTGCGGCGCATTAAAAGAGGCTGGGAGAAAAGTCACTTCAAGGAACATCCGTGCAGTACCGCCGCACACGTCTCTCCCGAGAGAGTCACAGTCATGTGATGGCGACTGTCCTCCCTATCCAGTGAACCTTTATCAGTACAAGATAGGGCCAGCAGGGGGAGTAGTGAACTCACAAGGCAGCAAAGTGATTGCTACAAGTGTTCTTTTTATTACTATTATATTTTATCTTTGTTTCTTCCATATCAGCAGCACAGTGTAGCCCACACCCAGTTATTATAACCCTGCTGTTTGCTGAACCAGTATTCATTCATTCATTATAATTATTTATTATAGGGTGCCACCGAGGGACCAAAGCGACGTACAGGTAATGTATAAGCATAGGGATAACATGAATATTGAGTAAACATAAATATGGCATACAGGGTGGTACAAGTGATGACAAAAAGTTGACAGCAAAATAAAAATAAACAACAATTCAAGTATTAATGCAGATGAGAGTGGAGAAGGTGGATGACCAGAGGATCCTGCTCACAGGAGCTTGCAAGTTACAAGGTAGTGGAGGCTGACAGGAAACACATGGTGGGGGGAAGGGAGAGGGCACTGTTGAGTGAAGGAAGGGTAGGACTGGGCTGGCAGGGGACAGTTTGCCCATTCACTAGAATCCAGTGACATTACCAATGTCACCAGCTGCATGACCTGACGTCATTTTCGAAAAGGATCGGATCGCTCCGTAATTGCATTGCATTTAAATCATTCCTACTTCCATCCACCGTGTTTTTTATTTAATATTTTACAACTAACGCGTGCAGAAATTTCCGGAAAGCCTGCCTGGGTGCACAGCAAGAGGGAATAGCTGTACTTTAAAATGACCAAGAGGGAAGGCTCATGTGCAACAGAAGTCTGGGGCCAACCTATATTTTCTATTTCCTGTACATACTGGCTCCATCCACAATATGGCTGCCAACAACGACACATAAATGACCTTAAGCTCTCTGTTTTAATTTCAGACAGTGAATGACAAAGGCACAAAATCAAGAATGTTATTAAATACGGAAGAGAAATATTTTGTTTTGATTTAAAAGATTGGGCAGACACAACAAGGGAGAAACGTGTGTGAACTGCTCTATCCATTATCTTCTATAAACTCAAGTGTTTTTAAAGAAATGTGTTAGCCCTGGTTGGTGTGGATTTGCCCGTCATCCCAAACAGCTTCGTTTTGTGGCAATAACATTTGAACTATCCTGATGGTGGCACTTTTCTGTGTATTTGTGCTGTGTTCGACCTCTGCTATGGTGTTACAGGGATGTCAGTGTTTTGTATGTGTAGTAATTCATCAGGACATAAGCTTTCTAGTGATATTGGGGCTGTTTTTAATTTTTAATCAATATTTGTACAATTCCCTTTTTTAAACGAAAACACTTTGAAGAGGATCAGGAGCATAGAAAATATGCTAAATATGTTGGAATAAAAACTGTTGATGGTGTAGTAGTAGAGACAATCAGCGCAGTATGTACATAAAGGGATGAAATTAGAATTTGTGTCATTTTTAAAGATCTGGGGCCAAATTTACTGTTGGTTCGGAAAAGTGGAGATGTTGCTCTTAGCAACCAATCAAATTCTAGCTGACATTCTCTAATATGTAATAGGAAAGTGAGAGTTAGAACCTGAGTTTTTCAAACCCTCAGCTTAGTAAATCTGGCCCCTGCAGTTTGCTCCTGCACTGAAGGTTTTAGAGGTGTACACAAAAGAATGTTGTTATTACTATAATTATTATTGTGTATTTATAATGGAGTACAGATTACACAATATGAACAAAGCAACAAACAAGGTGATACAGGTTATGAAAGAACAATGACAAACAAGACAGAGAAACCCAAAACAACTCAGATTCCGATGAATCGAGGAGGAGACAGGGCTAAGGCCAGGGGTTGGAGAACAAGAGGATGGAGGACCCTGCTCATGAGAGCATACAATCTGAGTGGGGTGGACAGACAGGAGACAATGAGTGGGGAGATGATGGGAGAGTGTGATAGTTGTGGATGTGTAGAGAGAGGGGGAGGTAGTCTCACCTCTGGGAACTGATTTACTAAGCTGTGGGAATGGAGAAGTTGCCCATAGCAACCAATCAGATTCTAGCTGACATTCTCTAATATGTAATAGAAAGTGAGAGATGAACTCTGATTGGTTGCCATGGGCAACATCTCCACTTTTCCAATCTTGCAGTTTAGTAAATCTGGCCCCTGGTCAGCCTCATTGTGAAAAGTAGTAACTGATAGTTCCTGAGATTATTATGCAAGTTTCTGCACTGATACAGCCCATAAAACCAACATTCCAGACATCCCATCCTTATAAGAACATAGGAAATAATTGTTATTTTTATGCCTTGTCATCCTGGTAAAATGCTGACTGTTCATTTTTCTGAACTGAGTAAAAGCAATTATTAGGGATCAGAAGCGATCTCCTCCAGCTACACTGAAGACTTAATTTCTACCTTATGGCTGCAGGTCGGTTATTAAGGATGATGTACCGGATCCATGGTTACAGTTTGGGCTTTGTGAGAATTCTGCGTGCATTCCCGCATTCAGGTGATCCGATCTGAATGCACACACTGACCGATCCAGACTTCCGTTTCTGGCGACTTCAGATAGCATTAGAGAGAGGGGGCTGGTTAGTATCACAAGTTACAGTATTGGCTGGGATTCTGGCAGCCAAGCGATGCACACTAACGATCCTTCCCTATGTTAACTGGGGACAGATCGGACATGTTAAAGTAGTGTTGAACTATCAGAAGTCTGCGAGTGATTGGCGCGCTTTACCAACCTCTCGCATGAATGTGTGGATACTTCGTAGATCTGCAATCAGATCCTCGCTGGTGCTGCACTCGGTGCTCCACAAAACTAGTGCGATTTAGAATCTGGTCCAATAATATCAGTTAAAGCCTATGAGGTATATGTAATGGAAACTCTAAAGAGGAAAACTGTGATGTTGCCCATACCAAACGAATCAGATTATGGCTATCATTTTTTAGAATGTGTTCGGTGAATGTGAGCCTTACTCTGATTGGTGGCTATGGGCAACACCTTAACTTTTCCTGTTTGGAAGGCCTATGAAATATAAGTCTTATCTATAAAATAAAACTAATCCTATTTTCAGGCAAAATGTATTTTAAAACATTTTAACACTTGAATAAGTCTATTAATAGTGTTGCGATTTAGACTGTGTGTTATGTATTTGCCTTGTTTATGAAATATAACTGAACTGCTTTGCATAGCAGGATGCAATATAGAGCAAGTATTTGTTGTGTAAATACCCCAGGTTGTGTGTTGACAAATATGGTAAGGTATTGAGTAACTCAGTGCCAAAATAAACCTGTTGAAGTATTAGTTTGTATGACTGTATACGTTAAAACTACGCTTATTGAAACAACGCTTCTACAGAATGTCTTTTCACTTGGAAAGTGCATGAACTTCACATCCCGTTACAGTTCATTACACACTAATATTTAAATTTTGCTTTTCACTTTCACAGAAGAGCTAATGAAAGTCCTGGGTGAACTCTTTACTTAACGAAGATGAACTTTTGGCAAGCTTGCTGATCATTGAATCAGTTTAGTCGGCTAGCTCAGTTGTGTAAAGTTTAAAGCACATGCTGATAATGTTTGAGCAGGGAATCAAAGCAAACTAGTTAACAGTGTTAAATAGTGACTAAATGGTAGTAGATATTTTAGATAAGTCACTACCAGTACGTATATATATATTTATATATATATATATATATAGATATATGTTTTGCATTGTATTACAAAGACCAGGCATCGGCACTTCTGAACTGGTTATTGGGGAGAAACGAGACAAGGCGACAGAGTTAGAGATTAATGACAGTACAAATTAGAGGCATATGTAATGAACACCTACAACTATGGCCTCTCACCCACTGCTGGAGCCAACATCCACACTGCACAACCCTAGCAACCCAGGAACTTTACTATACAACACTGTGCCCAACACTGTCACCCGTGCAGAGGAAGCCATAGAGGAGCCAAGACCAGTGCCAGTTCCCCTAATATACACACATGGGTCACAACCCACATTATATGATGCAATAATCTGAAATTCTGTCAGCACTCCTGGGCATTGTGAAGCCTCAGCTACCCATCTATTGCTAATTCTTATATATGTTTTGCATTGTATTACACAGACCAGGCATCGGCACTTCTGAACTGGTTATTGGGGAGAAACAGGAGACAAGGCGACAGAGTTAGAGATTAATGACAGTACAAATTAGAGGCATATGTAATGAGTACCTACAACTATGGCCTCTCACCCAATGCTGGAGCCAACATCCACACTGCACAACCCTAGTAACCCAGGAACTTTACTATACAACACTGTGCCCAACATTGTCACCCGTGCAGAGGAAGCCATAGAGGAGCCAAGACCAGTGCCAGTTCCCCTAATATACACTCATGGGTCACAACCCACATTATATGATGCAATAATCTGAAATTCTGTCAGCACTCCTGGGCATTGTGAAGCCTCAGCTACCCATCTATTGCTAATTCTTAGAAAACCCAATAATAAAAAATCTAGGCCACCCATCAATGAAGGGCCGTCTTAAAAGTATTATAGGCCCTGGGCAAAGCAATGCACAGAGGCCCCTACCCACCTATTCACAGGAATAAAAATGTAAATGGACAATAATAAAGCCTTTCTGGCCTTTCCTCTGTCAGCAGCGAGAATGAAGACCATTCTCAGCAATCAGACTGTTGACATCCCTGGCAAGGTTGATATCTCCTTGAAGGGTCGCACAGTTACTGTGAAAGGACCCAGAGGAACCCTGCGGAAAAACTTTAACCATATCAACATAGAGCTCTGCTTACTGAGCGAGAAAGAGCACAGGCTCAGGGTAGACGAATGGTGGGGTAACAGAAAGGAGCTGGCCAGAGTGTGCACCATCTGCAGTCGTGCAGAACATGGTCAATAGAGTCACACTGGGTTTTTGCTATAAGATGAGATCAGTGTATTCTTACTTTCCCATTGACGTAGTTATTCAGGAGGCTGGTGCACTTGTGGAGATCAGAAACTTCTTAGGTGAAAAGTACCTCCGTAGGGTGCGCATGAGACCAGATGTTGTCTGTTCTCTGTCCCAAGCCCAGAAGGATTAACTGGTTCTTGAAGGGAATGACATTGAACTTGTGTCAAATTCAGCTGCCTTGATCCAGCAAGCCACCACAGTAAAGAATAAAGATATCAGGAAGTTCAGACATCTACAGTATGTATCCGAGAAAAGAACAGTACAGCAGCGTGCAGAGTAAAAGCTTATATTCAGAGGGTTGAAATGTTTGCTGCATCAAATAAAAGTCCATTTATCTTTAAAAAAAAAAAAAAAGTCTTTCTGTTCCCTTCTTGCATGTGGAAAGTAGGAACCTGTCCCTGTCCCTGTCTCCCATTCTCGGGTAAGTTACTCACCCGATACTGACACTAGGACAATGAGCCTCATAATGTCTCTGCAGCTGTTGTGTAGCGGCATTTCTGGTGCACCAGAGCAGCAGGAGATACAGAGTACCGACGTGCGTTTCATCTGAAACTTCTTCCAAGTGATAGTGTGAGCAGGTGAGTATCATGGCCCTAATACTGCTCTTCCATGACCCTAACCCTCCCTTTCCTGCAGCCTGACCCTAATCCTCCCTTCCCTACAGCCTGACCCTAACCCTCCTTCCCCGCAGCTTAACCCTAGGACTCCTCTACCATAACCCTAACCCTAACCCTCCTTTCTCCAGAGCCTAACTCTAAAAGTCCTCGGCCTGCGACGGGACCGGCGGTGGCTTCTGAAAATTAATGGGTAAACATGGTGATCACCATACTTACCCATTTAAAAAAAATCAGACAATTCTGCGTTTTTTAAAGACAGACAGCCAAAAAGACAGCAGTCGTGGCGGGGACTCCCACCTGTTAAATACTGAAACCACATATTTAAGATTTTAGCATCAATAATGAAAACACAGGGAGGAGTCATGACACCAATCTAACTACTGATGCAAGGTAAACCTTCAAAAACAAAATCCAATTACCTAAATAGCATACAGAGTTCTACTGATGATAAAAGAACATCATCCAGACACTTAAATAAATAAAATTCAAGATGGCACATGTATACATATCAAGGTAGTTTTAAATAGGTCTTTGTAGAATTTTCTTATCATTTTTAGCAAGTACAATGCAAATAGGACCAACTGAGAAATTCATTCATTATTCATTTCCTTGTTCAAGAAAAGCATAGCCATAACCTAAAAGGGGTATTTAATAGCAACAAAATGTGCAAAAAAAATTATATATTCAAGATATAAAGGTACACAGAAAGAATATAAGAAGGAGATGGATTCTAGACCTACCCTAGAAAAGGGGTATAAATAACATTTTCATTCATCCTTGTAGGGTGCTGTATCAAGCACAAAGATCCACTTTAATTCTTTCTGTAAAAGAATTTTATTAATGTCTCCCACTCATAAGTTAGAAAAAACATTTTCCGTAATAAAGGCTCTCAGGCCAGATGGATCCGATTTGTGGTGACTTAAAAAGTGATGCAATAGTGATGCAACAAAAGAAAGATTCTTCTTTTTTTTATATATATATTTTATTATTGAAGCAAAAAAGAAAATTCATGTACATAACCACACATCATGTGCTGTAACTGTTTCACAATTTTTACCTTAAGATATCACTATGTCAAGTCACAAAGAACAAAAGATATGGTTAGATAATTAGAAATATCTCATCAAGTCAGTATGTTTACATCTACAAGTAGCTGTATGTTTACTCCATGAAGGGTAGACCGATAGAGCTCGAGCAAGGTGAGTCTAAGCTTAATGGAGGATCTTACACTTTGGGCCTGATACAATTAGCCTCGCAACTGCGTATTTTGAGGTGCATTTTCCCGTCTATTGCGGAGCAAATTGTTAATTGAATCAGGCCCTAATAGGCAGGTTTTGTACCAGATAGGTTCTTCATTTTATCTGCATCAGAAATATTGTTGCGAATTAAGCCAATGTGTTCCAAAAGACATATTTTTTATTTTCTAGATGACTTACCGACATATCGCATGTCAGACGGACACATCAAACAGTATATTACATTGGCAGTGTTGCAATTTACAAAAAACTTGCAATTTATGTGATTTTGACCAAATCTATCAGTTATATTAGTGGTCTTAATAATACATTTACACACCTTGGGGCAGATCCTGAACTACGCATTTCCGCGAATTTACGTGTGGCGGACACGTAAATTCGCAGATTTGTACGCACTGCGCATGCGCACC
>WWET01001644.1:110512-122161 GCA_011038615.1 Limnodynastes dumerilii
CCCCCCGGCAATTCAGTGCAACTCTGAATCAGCCCCCAAAGAGCCCGAAACAAATACCTGCCAGCTTGGCACGCAGTACCACTTCATTTGCCCAGCTGCTAGAGAGAGCCGCGAGGCTCATACCCTGCACAGACCAGCTCAGCGTTGTTTTACTTCCACCCCTTCCCCCAGTACATATATGTACAGGATGTGAGGAGGGTTTTGGTGCACATTTGTACTTTAGTGCATAAAGCAGGTGCACGCAAACACATCATTAATAGTACATAAAACTATATGTGAGTAAATACAACTAAATGTCTCTAAGTTGTGTATTTTTTTTCTTTCACTGATGCCCTTATTGACCATTTGGTCTCATGGTGATATTTATTAATATAGCTTAAACTGAGAATCTTGCTCATTTATTTGCACACAGGTTTTTTTTCAGTATCTGTGGTGCTAAATATGTCAAAATAAAGGTAAAATGTGAAGGGGGCGCAGTCCAAAGGAGAGCAGGGGGTGTCCTGTAAGTCTGTGTGAATGAAATGCCGGTATTTCAGTCAAAAGACTCATCAGTGAGGCGCACATCGGCGATACTTAACTATCACCTGTCGCCAGATCACTGACAGCATTTCAGTCATTTAAACCTGTACTTTGCTTACCGGCCCATGCACCCACAAACCCTCTCCCAACTCTTCTGCTGTTACTGCTGGATTTATAGGACAAAACAAAATGCTACATAACACCCCCTTCCCCCCTCCCCATATAAAAATGATTGGAAAAATGGAGACGTTGTCCATAGCAACCAATCAGATTCTACATACTGGAGAATGTCAGCTAGAAGCTGATTGGTTGTTATGGGCAACATCTCTACTCTTTCAAACTCGCAGCTTAGTAAATCTGGCCCAAGTGTGTTAAGTCGGATTTAAGAAAATATTTGAAATGCTTTAAATATAAGTGTTGGAAGATTTATTTATTATGATATTTTGAGTATTCTATTATGACTTTAAGAAACATAATGCTGTTTTATTTCTTACCACTGATCTATTAGTCATGTAACATTATTTTTTCAGGCCATGCAGTTTAAACCTATGGATCTGAATCGAGTGCTTAAATTGTTTGAAGATCCCTTCTCTGTAAGTAATTGTACAATCCCGCTTTTCCTTATCTGGTACAGATGTATTAAGCTTAATATTGGCAATAGTTGCACCATACTGTGTCTTATGTTGGTTTCAGATGGTAGATCTGTGTAGGTCTCTTCCTTATAACAATGAAATGAACAGCCTGGCATAGTCTTTTTTCTAGTTGGCCCTTTGCTGTGGTGTCCACATTATTTATTCTTCTGTTATGTGGTGACCTACTAGAATACTGCTGGTTATTTATTAGCTGTAAACTGGTAGGAAGTAATTTAGCAATTTACGCACACGGCATGCGTTAATCTGGCTGTAGGAACGCACTGCGCATGTGCACGGCAGATGTTACTCATCGTACGTAACTTGTACGTAACTCCATGTGAAACGCCCTTAAGTCTGTATCAGGCCCATTGGATCCTTCTGAATGGTGCAACCAGCAATCAGCACGGCAATACTGTAAATCTACCTGTTAATGTCCCCTCTATATATTCGCAATCTGTCTTACAGTCGGCGGAGGAGGCATATTGTACAGTATGGGCTGGATTAGGCACTAACATATGACAGGCATTACGTATGACCACAGATACGCAAGGAAAAGTTAAGGATAGTATCTGAACACGTAAACCAGCTAAGATACGTAAGCGGCAGGGTAGTGCCAGAGGGAGTGCATTATACTTAGTAGTGTGTAACTTAGGTACGTATGCGTACGTGAAACGCCCTTAAGTCTGTATCAGGCCCATTGGAACCTTCTGAATGGTGCAACCAGCAATCAGCACGGCAATACTGTAAATCTACCTGTTAATGTCCCCTCTATATATTCGCAATCTGTCTTACAGTCAGTAACTGCCATAAAACTTTGTAGTGGAAGATTGTGCATCAACCATGGCACTTGTAGAGCATGCACACTTATTTTATGAGTCCTTTGTGACTATTAACTTCTGATGGCTCTCTACAATAATAGCTTCAGCCAATGCCATTATTTACTTATATACATTTGCATTCATTTTCATCTGAATAATATTTTGATAATATTTTTGGTGTTTAAACCATTTTTGTTAGATGAGTAAAAATGTAAAAATCACTCATGAACAGGTGGTAGAATCCTGTACTTATGATTTTCAGCATTACACAAATAGTGCCAACTACTTTAAAATGAAAAACAATAGAAACCATATGGAAAGGGGAGGGGGAGAGGTGTATGGGGGGTAGGAGCCACAATGGGTCCAATATTTTATTAAAATTGGAGCAACTGCAGTTATAAATATATATTGTTTTTATATTGCAGAAAAATTTAACAGAGAGACATTTAAAGGTTTTAAAAAAACTCGCCAAACATTACGCCAGTGGTATCGTATCCTTTTTCAGGTGTTTTTTTTAAGGTTTATAATCCTAAATATAACAAGAAGTTTCACTTCAAGGTAATAAGTTACAAATTCTTATATAGTATTAAACACATGTAAATACAATATAATATAATAGCACAAATGATCAAGAGCTGCACTGTTTTTTTAGGTGCAAGTGTAGCCCTGGGAAATACCATATCGAACTGCAAGAGGAGGCAACATTATATTGTGAAAGCAGAATTAGCGTTGAGAGGTGAAGTTTCTTAGCTCAACTCTAAGTTATAGAGTAAACATAAAGCTATACAGTATGTGAGTTCTAAATGCAAAATTAAAGTATTTTCCCTGCATGCAAAATAATTCAAATTAATTAGCTCCCCTCACATTGCGGGTTTAACCGAGCTGTACACTGGCACCTGTTGTGTCCTTACATACCAGCTAGGGATTAGCTCCTGTGTGTTTATAAAGGAAACTATATAACAGAACATGAGGCAGATAAACAATCATTTTGACGGATACATAATATATACACTTATTTCTAAAATATATTAAGCTAACACATCCAAACACATCTATGCAATTATACTATTCCAGACCATTTGCAATGATGGCTCAGATCCTGGGCTACGGCCGACGGGAATTGCGTACAGCAAGTAACGTTACGTACGCCAGCTCATATGAAAAAGAGCCATAAGGCCGCATACGTGACCGTAAAACTTAGGGTACGAATCTGGACACGGAAGTGTCCGGATTTCCTACCGACAGCAGGGAATGCACGCCCCGTTACGATGCCGGCCGCACTGACCTTGGGCGGCTTTAAGGGTCCGTAGGTCAGGATTCGGCCCCATGTTGCTAGTGAGTGATTACGATTTGTTGTAATAAAACACGTTGCTGATTAATTGATCTTATGAGTCTCCTAAAAATCACAAACAATAATGGTACAATGCCAGACATATGAGGGCACCGTGTACACAGGAATGACATTCTGTCTCACTCTCCTGCAGTCTGTTATGGAACATAGGCCGATATCAGAGGTACAGAGGCCCTGATTCACACTTAAGAGTAAGTTAGGTGCAGACAGAACCGCACTTAACTCACTTGTGCAGACCATAATACCCCCCTACGCACGGACAATGCCAAACTTTAAAGACCACACAGAGGCAATCTACGTACCTAACTGGAATGTAGATTGCGTAAAAGAAGGAGTTTGAAACTATGGACCTAATTCACACTTAAGAAGCATCTGTACGGACATTGCACGGACAGATAAGGTAGCCCTATGGCACTAGTTAGTGCCATAAGGTATCTCAAAGTGGGGGGTGGGTTGGGGGCTGGAAGAGTGAGTTAGGTGCGGATCTGCCCACACCTAACTCACTCTTATCTGTGAATGTCTCATGCCATTGCTGGGGCCCTTTTATAGTCTCTGCCGCTTGTCATAATTGTTGCCACCAAGCGACTTTGATAAATGAGGCCCTAATACTGTTTGCAACAGATGAAATATGACTCCCCTGCAATCAACATGGTTTAGCCCAGGAGTAACTTTCCTCTCTTAGGACCTGATTCAAACTTAAGAAAGTTCTTAAAATAAGAACTTAGAGTCACTCCTGGGCAAAACCATGTTGATTGCAGGGGGAATTAAGGTAATTGTATTCTTTGCATGCAGGGATATATCTTTGAATTGCTTATTGCACACAGATACTGACCAGCTTTACTATTACACTGTTATTTAGACTTGGGCTGGGAACATCACCTTTCAAGTATAATACTGTTTGCAACAGATGAAATATGACTCCTCTGAGATCAACATGGTTTTGCTCTGCAATCACCATGGTTTAGCCCAGGAGTGACTTTAAGTTCTTATTTTAAGAACTTTCTTAAGTCTGAATCAGGCCCTTAATATCAAGCTCCTTCTTAAGTTTGGGTCCAACCCAAGCTTCCTAAGTGTGAATTAGGACCTGAGTCACAATCTTCTTAGCAGATAGGAGAGATGATGATGTCAGATGGATAATTGGTATATCGTGTACACGTGAATCGTCATCCTCATCGCCAGTTAAATTGCCATTGCATCTCATGTATGACTGCAAAGGTGTGTCCACAACTTTCAACAAGAAAATAACCTATAACTGTTCATCATTTATTAATGTTCCTTTCTGTGGGGACGCATGTTCCGATGTTACTTGTCAGGGACTTACGCAGATTATGTGGGTAAGTCTCCTGGTGTTATTACTTCTGGATCCGGTCTGTTGTCATTAAACTCCATGCCTCAGATGTACATGTGTCTTGTGGATATCGCAATATGTCTCCACTTGATCATTTATGTTAGCATGTGATTTACATTAATTGGGTGTTTTTCCTTAACACAACATTTCTATTTAAAAAAAAAGCTTTTAAAGGATCTGCAGCAAATAGTGAATCTATTAAACATTTGCTCAAAAAAGATTGAAGACCATAAAGATTTTATAGAGCCCACGTGTGAAATCATAAAGTTATTTGGGTAAGTCTTTGACTTGATGGCGTTGCTTCATCATAACGTTAAAACACAAGCCTTTAGAGCAACCGTTATTGTGGACTGTAGCAACAGACATACTGTAAGAATGCAATTCACCATAACTGCTGAGTCTGCAGAAGCACTTAGAACATGGCTGCCTTCTTTACAGGGGGCGTCTATTTTTAACACTAGGGGGACAGAATGACCAAACCATGCATCCAGAATCCCGAACTATCAAAGTATGCAGTACACATAGCTATCAATCATTCACACAGTGGGTATATAACTCTTCTCCTAACTTCCATTCTGTAAGATCAGGGCCGGATTGATTGGCATTGTGGCCTGGGGCTGAAAATGATCAAGGGCCCACACTATAGATTATACTTTGGAGGAGGATGTCATTTCCTGACATTCATCCTTTTGCACTGCAGTGTGTGGGGGTCCTATTTTCAGATGGAGGCCTGGGACTGTAGCCCATTATCCCCATTGTTAATTTGGCCCTATGTAAGATACAATGTATCTTGGGCTACCCTGACAAAGTTTCATATAGTTATCTAAACATTCATGCAATGTATACATTATTTTATAGTTTAACTTCCTCATTTTGAGGCTACCTCCATTCTGTGCTACCTTCTTCACGCATTGCAATTGAATACCGTATTAGAACCTATATAATGTATTTTTAGATTGACACTTTTTTCTGTAAAGAGGTTCTGAGTGCCTGCAAGCTTACACTCTATAGGACAATGAAGATTGATACATAGGTGCTATAGATCACACAACTGAGAAGCCAGGTTCTATGGTAAAAGTGCTCAGTGCTCTCTATGATCCAGTCACACAGCAGTGTTAGTGGATAATCATGTAACAGCAATGAAAACTGTATAGGAAAGTGGGTCTGGATCTTAAGATCTTAAGTAAGGACTTGAACTTAGTTACTCCTGGGCTAAACCATGTTGATTGCAGGGGAGTCATATTTCATCTGTTGCAAACAGTATTAGAGTTGAGAGGTGATGTTTCCTATCCCAAGTCTAAATAACAGTGTGATAGTAAAGCTGGTCAGTATCTGTGTGCAGTAAGCAATTCAAAGATATATCCCTGCATGCAAAGTATACAATTACCTTGACTCACCCTGAAACCTACATGGTTTTGCCCAGGAGTAACTCATTTCATGCACTTACTTAAGTCTGGTTCCAGCCCGTAGTTGTACAGACAAATATTAAAAAGTAGGTTGAGGATTTTGGTAGTTTTGTCCAAAGAAGTGAGGTTTAAGAGAGCGCTTAAAAGTTTGGAAAGTAGAGAGCGGATCGTCCTAAAAGGTTATTTCAGAGAGTCGGTGCAGCCCTTGAGAAGTCCTGTAACCAAGAATCAGAGCATTTGTTTAGTGTAGAGGAGAGCTGAAAGATATGAGAAATCTGATTGAGTCTTGTGCAGGATATTTGCATGATTTTGTAGGTAAGCGTATATAACATGCCATTACTACTGTTCTCTATTATAATATTGTATAGCTGTATCATTGGTTCATTGATTGGTTCTATCGTTCTGTGAATGGTTTGTTGGCAGCATTACTTCTGTTGTTTTTCTAGCTTGCCTTTCCTGAAAGAGAAGATGTCTGATGAGGTCACATATGCTCAGACTGTCGCAGAATCGTTATCTCAGTTAGGTGAGTCCCATAAGGAATTGTATTGTGAATGGTGATGTAATGGAAGCCTTGTCAGCAATAACTGAATTCTGGTCATTATTGGTGCCATTCATATACTTGCTGTGGAAACTCCGTCCACATATAACTTGTGTCCTACCAAATGGGGTTTATTACCAGCTATGTGCCAGATTTAGACTTCAGAAATCAAAGTCTGAATTCCCTCCTATAACAGTAAATGTACAAGAGAACACTATATAGCAGTAGAAGGCTATATACAAAATATAATTCGTCAATGTAATCATGTTTCTTGACCATACTAAAGTTTGTACTACAGTAATTGAATGTCACTGTTACAACAAGTAAAGCTATGGATGTGTCAGTCTTACTGAGAAGTGTCATAGTTATCACTTTATTTCTAAGAATCTTGATGTTGTGCTTGCTATCACTTGTAGTAATTGGTAAGAGTTCCCGTGTTTGATCAGGAATCCTTACTGACTGAATCATATGGCATAAAGATACCAGTTACTTGGATACAAAGCCTGACATGACGTTTATCTTATAGGTTGTCTGATGCGGGTGCCGAGTTCTCATGTCAGGATACAGATTTGCAATGCTGTTGCCAATTTTTACAGTCCAGAGTCTACGAAACAGCCTCCAGAAGGTAATGAACATTCTCTTCTTTGTGTTTATGTTAAAAAGAATTGATGATGATTTATATTATTATTATCATTATTATTAATAATTATTATGTACCGTAATTGATTGTATGGTGGTGCACCCAAAAAACCCATATATTTACGTAGATGTCTATAACGCCCAAAAAAAACCCCACTAACATCTTTCACAGCAAAAATGTAACATTGAAATGTATCACAGCAGAAAAGTAACATTGAAATGTATCACAGCAAAAATGTAACATTGAAACATATCACACCAAAAATATAACATTGAAATGTATCACAGCAAAAAAATTAACATTGAATTGTATCACAGCAGAAAAGTAACATTGAAATGTATCACACCAAAAATGTAACATTGAAACGTATCACAGCAGAAATGTAACATTGAAACGTATCACAGCAGAAAAGTAACATTGAATTCTTTAACATTAAAAAAGCTAAATTAAAATCTATAATGCCAATTGATTGATTGTTAGCACAAATAATCTGTCTCCTCTCCAATCTAATGCATGTATAATAATACTATAGATTTTTTTTTATTTAGTTGTTTTTTGTTTTTTTTGTGCCTTTGACTTAAATGAATCTCACTGACTTCTATATTTTGTACCCAGGTTTTCAAGCAACCAGCGTGATGTACAAGATAAAGATGGCTGAAGTGGGGGGTTTGGCGGAGACACTTGTCCTGTCTCTCACATTAGTAGAGAATCATCTACAGGAGAAGATCGCACTTCTGAAAGTCCTGCAGCTCTTATCCAGCACTCCTGGTATGTACACTGTGGTTAGACTGCATATCCTGTGTAATAATGTTTGGTGCGTTCTTTGTCTCCATCACTCGTATTTTTTCTCTCAAAACAAACAAAAAAAACAACAACAGTGGAAAATAAATGTGCACAAAGAGTAAAGCTGTCCATACACTAGAGCAATTATTGGTCTGATCATCCAAGTATCGGGAGAACGGATCAATAATCACTGTAGTGCCTTTTTTTTTGTTACAAACTTACGGTCTTAAAATGCTGGGGTTAAATAATTTTGTCTTTTGTCTCTTTCTAAAGTGGCGCACACATTACACAATATCTGTAGCTTTAGATCGATACTGTGTGTAATGTGTGGGCATTTTTAGCTCTGTGCCGCCACCTCCTGGCCAGAGTTTCCCCATCTCACTGACTTCAAATTACTCATTATCGCAATGTATAGCAGTCATAAAGGGATGAAAGCTCTGCAAGGCTGCACAGTCACAGATGACTTTAATACTGCTGTACATGCTGATAATTATAAAGTCAATGAGATGGGTAATTCCAACCAGGAGGGGGAGGTGCCACACACACTGAAGCCAATCAGCTGCACGGAAATCCTGTCAATCTCTGCAATCTGTCCTCATCAGACACTGTAAGCACGGTTATCGGTCATAGCAGGAAAGGTAAATGGTGCTTCTGACCATTAATCACTTCCTCTGACCAATAATCGTTGCAATGTATGGCCAGCTTTAAATCTGAGAGATAACAATTTCCTAGCTCAACTCTAATAAATTAAAGTTCAACTCTAATACATTCAAGTTTAAAACAAAAACTGTTAAGTATTCAGGTGCATCCCTCACATTGCATGGCTTGTTCCCATTCAGATTTGCTCCTTTTTGTAAAGATTTCTTCTCATCCTTCTCCTTGTAATATATGAGTATTTGCTCTTGGACACCTGAACAATGTTTGGTACTTGTTACTACCCAGAAAACTGCAAACTCATGGCCAGAGCCCAAGCAGCCAGCAGAATCTGCTCCCGCCTCAATGACCCCGATCCGTCCGGACAGCTGCTCTTCCGCTCTTCTGAAATTTTGTGGAACCTTCTGGAAAATGGACCGAAGGAAGAAATCATTAATCAGCTCAGTAACATAGAATGTATCTAGTAAGCATTGTTCAGACTCACACATGACAGCACAATTTGCATCATTTCGGTTGCTACCATAATCTGGGAGAAGTTTACTTTAGAACCTTAAGGAAACCACTAATTCAGCCACAGTACTTGTGTGTTAGGGGGTATTTGGTAGTTGGAGATTAATGTGCTCACATAATGTCATTTTTGTGACATTCATACCCTCACACACAACATTAGGTCGACAGTGTATGAATGTCCACAAAAATGTACTAGATGGAATTCATTTACTGACAATACTACGGTCTACATTATTATTATACCGACCCTAGTGTTATCGTTTTGAAAAAAGTCTGACACATACATTGGGCTGGATCCAGCCTTAAATAAGTGCTTGAAATGAGTTACTCCTGGGATAAACCATGTTGATTGCAGGGGAGTCATATTTCATCTCTTGCAAACAGTATTAGAGTTGAGAGGTGATGTTTCCTATCCCAAGTCTAAATAACAGTGTGATAGTAAAGCTGGTCAGTGTCTGTGTGCAGTAAGCAATTCAAAGATATATCCCTGCATGCAAAGAATACAATTAACTTGACTCCCCCTGCAATCAACATGGTTTAGCCCAGGAGTAACTCATTTCAAGCACTTACTTAAGTCTGGAACCAGCCCCATGTCCTATTATCATTTATTTCTGCTTATCTGTGTTGATATTATAGGGATAATTTATTTTTTATTAATTTATTCTCTTTCCAGTGGACTAAAAGATTCTTTTATACGACTTCTCACGAAAGGATGCAAGCATTATGACCGGCAGCTGAGAAATGATCTCCTTGTAATTGCCACACTGATTGCTGAGAACAGTCGCCCTCCGATGGTTGTAAGTACTATATGTGTCAAGTGCGGGTGTGTAACTATAGGGAACATAAGAGGTGCGTCTGCTATGCGGCCTGTATGAGAGAGGGGGCTTTGTCTGCTGCTTCCCCTGCAGTGTAAGCAAGCTGTGGAGTGCCGAGCACTGTTTTAAGCTGTCAACTTCTGACACAGATCATCCTCCCCGGTTCAGTTAAGGCCCCACCCTCCGATACATCATGGCTCCACCCAGTCCTGCCCATTCAGACTCGTCATGATCCGCCCCTAATGAAGTACACTTAGCGGTTGGTGTGTACTGCACAATATACAAGAGAATGTTAATGGGCTGATCACAGTGCACTGAGACCTTAGAAGTCAGGGATTATATTTGTATTAGATGATATAAAGGAAAATGAAACCATGGGGCTGATCCTGAACTACGGCCGTCGCCGTGGTTACGGTGGCCGTATGCGTAATATCGCCAATTTAGCCAATCTGCGCATGTGCCGGGCAGATATTGCCCGGTGTAGTTAGGGAAACCCGTTCCTCAGGATCGGGGCGTCCCTCACTGTTGCGTAGTTACGGTTGAGGGGGCGTTCCTCGCCGTAACTACGCAACAGTTACGGAAGGAAGGCAGTGGGAGGTAAGGAAATTAGGGCAGGGGGCGGGTTTGGGCAGTCACGCTCCTGTGGCCGGCGTAATTTCACACACTGTTACGCCGGCTGGAGTTAGGGTAGCCTTCCACCGGCGTAACAGTGTGTAATTATGCCGGCCACAGGGGGAGTGTCGGGGGGGAGTGCATGCCGATACGATGTGCATTAGAACGCACAGCGCATCGGCGGAAGTCTGGATCAGGCCCCAATGTTTGTTAATGCCATGCTAGTTGAAAGCCACTAGGTGGCACTATTCCATTCACAGTTTTTATTTTATTACCTAGTAATCAATATTCAGTTACCCTTTCTATACCAAAAGCTTAAAGCAGGCGAATTATAGTGGAGCCCCTAAGAATATAACAATTCATAGATGATGGTAGCAATCTTAAAGGTAAAGAGGGAATACACCATTTACTGGATCCAGACTGCTGCAAAGTGGAAGTCTAGATCCCGCCCAGTAATTTTATTGTTATTATGATTATTATTATCACAACATTACATGTGCACATATAATATGTTCTTTAATTTATGCAATATTCATTATTCTTTTATAATGCTGGTATTTTTGGTGATAAGGGCATCTTTTAATATAACAAAATAAACAATAGTGTATTCATTTGTATCCTTCTAGGAAAGTGGTTTTGCCAAACAACTAATCTTATTTGCAACATTTACAGAAGGTGAGTTCTGATTCTGCATTTCTTTACACTATTGTTATGATATATTCAGTATAATTCTGCTTATTATTTGCCTGTGACTGGAGAGAGAGAACTAAATTGTAGAAGTCTGGATACACATAACAGAGTCAGAGTCAGCACACAAAGTGTAAATACTAGCAGGATCTAACAGGGTAAGAATCCTGTTTATTGAGTTAAGGGCGATTCCCCCTCTCTTCACACTGGGTTCGCCAGTTCAGAAAGGCTGTATCTCTTTTGTTACTTTATCAGTGTTTTTGTTTTATATAATCTAATATAATCTAATTATCACATTAATGATTCCCTTATGGATATATATAAAAAAAAAAAAAA
>WWET01001644.1:150800-161474 GCA_011038615.1 Limnodynastes dumerilii
ATTGCCTGTGGTATTGAGGGGAAAATATGCCTTTTTGCAGATGACACCAAGATATGTAACTGGGTAGACACGCCAGGTGAGTTACAGAAAATAAGGGGTAGTCTAGGTAGACTGGAGGAATGGTCAAGAGTGTGGCAACTGCAGTTTAATGGCAAAAAATGCAAAATCATGCACTTAGGACATAAAAACCCAAAGGCTCAATATTTCCTTAATGGCATTACATTAGAATCTACCGAGTAGGAAAGGGATCTAGGAGTCATTATTTCTAGTGACTTAAAGGTAGCCAATCAATGTAACAAAGCAATGAGACAGGCAAGTCAGATGCTTGGTTGCATAGGGAGCGGAATTAGTAGCAGAAAGAGAGAAGTAGTGATGCCCCTTTATAAATCATTGGTACGCCCTCACCTAGAATACTGTGTTCAGTTCTGGACGCCATATCTCCAGAAAGATATAAATACATTAGAGACTGTGCATAGAAGAGCAACTAAAATGGTCCATGGCCATTGGATCAAATCATACCAAGAAAGGCTAGAGGAACTAAACATGTATAGCTTGGAGCAGAGAAGGGAGAGGGGGGACATGATAGCAGCTTTCAAATACATCAAGGGTTGTGACCAGCTAGAGGAGGGTACCATTTTTCAAAAGAAAAGGTGTAATAGAACACGAGGGCATGGATATAAACTGGAGGGCGGTAGATTCAAAGGAAATGTGCGGAAAAATTACTTCACTGAAAGGGTGATAGATAAATGGAATATTCTCCCGTCTGAGGTGGTTGAGGCCAATACAGTAGAACAATTTAAACATGGTTGGGATAAATATAAGGGTATCCTAAATTGAAACCCAAATTGAGGGTAAATAGGGTCTAGGGTCAGTATAGTTTTCAATAAACAAATGGGCAGACTAGATGGGCCATGTGGCTCTTATCTGCCGTCACTTTCTATGTTTATTTAGACTTGGGATAGGAATCATCACCTCTCACCTCTAATACTGTTTGCAACAGATGAAATATGACTCCCCTGCAATCAACATGGTTTAGCCCATGGATCCAGCCCAATGTCTTAATGGGTGGAAGCAACATCTCCCCGCTTAGGAATGGTTAATAGGCTAGCTTTTCTGTTCCAAATGGATTGGAACAGGTGTGCTAATGAATGGGTAAATACGGCGATCAGTTTTTTTTGACTTAGAGACCTTAAAAAAATTATTTTGGACTTTAACTGAAATGTTTGTGAAGCTCTGGGATACACTCTTGTATTCTGATTGTCGTGTTCTGCTGAATAGTTTTTGTATGATACAGGACTTGCTCTGTTAATTGAACCAACTTTTGTCTTTCTGTGCTGGATTCATGGATACGATTTTGCTACTTTTTCCGCGCGTATTTTTAGGTTCGGAGTAACTGCGCATGTGTGGTAACATGTTTTACGCAAGTTACGTAGGATTTAGGCACGGAAGTCCATAAGGCATGTATTTCTAAATCGTACTTAGTGACATATGTACGGAGGGTCGTGGTTGTCTTCCGTACGTGAAAGTGGGTGGGTGGAGGCATTTAAATGGCCTTTTGAGAGCGCGGTTATTAATGTAGGCTCGTAACTAAGCAACTTAGGCACGTAAATACGCCCGTAGAGTTAAGGGTGCTCTATGGACGCGTAAGTCACTAAACATCTGTCCGTGTGAGAGGAGCGTCATAGATGTTGCCTTGCAATGTAGGTGCGTATAATTGCGAATCCTTGCAGACTTAATTCACATGTATCTGAGAATACGGCCCTATATCACTATAATGGATCAGACATGATTTACACAAAGGAGGTGTTTTTTCGATCACTAGACTGGGAAAAAGCCCCCTTCCAGCACTGCGGTGTTGCACGAGCGCCAGGATGGAGTTCTGCAACAGGTGTAGGTCCCCACCTCAAAAGGCTTTTTAATAAAGGGTCGTTTTCTACCAGGTTACACCGAAGTGCCTGGGAAATTGATTGCTTCTGCCTCGCTGAGGAGAAGCAAACGATGAGTCCAAGGATGAAGACGCCTCAGCAAATGGTAAGTATCCCTTATCCTAATTCTTACCCTAGCACTCCCCTTCCATTGCTCTAACCCTAATCTTCCCCTTATATTACCCTGACCCTAATCCTCATCTCCCTGCAGACTCCCCTCTCCACAGCCTAAACCTAAGACTCCCCTCCCCACAGCCTAACCCTAAGACTCCCCTCCCTGCAGCCTAAACCTAAGACTCCACTCCCTGCAGCCTAACCCTAAGACTCCACTCCCCGCAGCCTAACCCTAAGACTTCCCTCCTCGCAGCCTAACCCTAAGACTCCACTCCTCACCGCCGGGCAGCGTTCCAAAATGAATGAAGGGTAAGTATACTGATCTCCATTCTTACGCATTCATTTAAAAAAATGTATATAGCGCCATTTTCTAAAGACAAAAATTAGCTTTCAGTTGTCTCTAATCCACAAATGGCATTTTTGCAGCAGTGACTGACACCGGCTGCAACAGAGGAATCAGATCTGTTATTGGTAGTGAATCCGATGGCGTAAGTGCTTCCGCTCTGCGGGAGGGGGGAAGGGATGTAAATTGCACAGTAAGGGCTGACTTACATACAGTCTGCATTTCCGCATCGCCCCTGTGTAAAATGTTAAGGAAGGGTCCTGGATGTGTAACTCCTGTACGAGCGAGGGCATGGCCTCCCCTCACCCGTATGGAATTTAGAATGCAGGGGGAATCCCGCATCAGAGCACTATGCAGGGTGTATATATAGAGTAAAAAAAAGGGAAAAACACTCGCTAAACACGCGCTAAAAATACTGATTCCTATCAATGGAAAATTCACCAGTATTTGAAAAATAAATCTATAAACTTTAAAACAACAAGCAATTTAAGAACAAGAGGTACATATGAACAAAGTAACAATATTGGTATTGCACGAGTAGCTGTTAATAATCCTTTCTCCGAAGCATTCAGATGTAATTTGAAATACTTGGTTAAAAGTTAAATGCGGTTACACTGTTGCAAATATGGATAGAAAAAGTTCTTGGTTAACAGGCTTGTGATTTAAACCAAAGTGCTGGTGTATCCATAATAATCAGCAGTAGATGGTGTATAGGCTGAATAGATACACTTAGTATGGACGTAAGAGCCGAGCTTCCTTAGAGAGGGAGCTAAATAGCACTAGTGATGGTATAATATCCATAATCAGCAGCAAGCAATGTGTAGTAAACGGGGGATTGTCCCGTAAACTTACTACAATTGGATGAAGACTGTAGCAAACAGTGTCCCAAGTGTAAGACCAAGTACTGTGGTGCACGTTTTTGTATGGGAGAGGAGGCAAGTCTCTCCCCACACACAGCTGCTGTTTATTCATTTATTTATCTGTTTGCCACTGGCCTGGAAAAACGAGTGTTTCCCTTTGTTTTTGCTTCTGTGTATATATAGAGGATAATAATACATTCATCTATGTGTGTCAGTCATAGGCGTGTATATGACAGAAGACATTTTTTTATATTGTGCCTCGTTATAATAATATTTATTGTACTGATCACTGGTAAAATGACTGGACTGTATAAAGATCCAGTCCCCTCTCACCTCTCTAGTCTGAAAGACATATTTACATGAAATGGAACATGTCTCTCTTTGTTAATGCATTGATGGGATCCTTTGAAAGAATGTGTGTATGAGAGATGACAGCGGCAGCTTAGTCATGTTTATTGTGCTTTGTCTTTGAAGACGTGATTTGGAGACCTGGATAAAGGTCTGGCAGCACTCAGTGCCCTGTGACGAGTGCATTGTCCTATTCTGCCTTTGATTCCTGCGCGATGTGATGCACTTTTGTACCAATCCACTTGTCCAGTCTTGAAGCACATTCCAGTAAAGGCAGTGTCATGTCATGTACATTTGTCCATTTACTTCTGTGTTGTGTGTTGTGTGCCTTTTTATGAGTGTATTGTTGTGTTAAACAAGCAAGGAATGTTTTATCTTGAAAAGGAGAAATGAACAAATGATATATACAGAGTCCTACATCCCTTTCTTCTATCTCATGACTGGCTCTTCGCCACTATTTGTCAACTTAAAAGGGTGAGTGCCCATTTTTTTGTGTGACGGTGCCTTAGAACTCTTGCCTTTAAGCAGTAACTAATATCATTCTATCTTCATAAAAAAAGAGAATTCAGTTACATGCACATGCAAATATATGATAAGCCACCAGCCACTTACACTTACAACAAAGCAATTGCTGGTAATCACCTGACCTCCTAACATTATAAATTCCCCCATTGAAGTAAAACAGTCCACAGTTATTTCCCTAGTTCATTAAGTCTTTTTTTATGCTACACAGTACAGACAGAAAGAGGTCCCAGCCAGTCACTTGAATAGGTTGCAGAGGTGGTGATATTGTGTAATCTCAAGTACCTCCACAGCAAAACAATGTTACATACATATTAATATGTATTATTTACAAGCTTAATGAAATATATATATATATCCTTAATCTAGCAAATAATACATTCCAATGTAACTGTGAACTGTGACACAGTAAATCTGAAGTGGCAACATGATGGTCTAAAAAATAACATTGACATGTGAAGCTGTACTATATTCACAGATCAAGGCACCACATGTACTGTAAAACATTTTTTTTATATGAATAAAATGTAAGCCCTCAGCACTACAGGGTATTCAGAAGCTCAAAATAAGCTAGGTACAAGTTTTTACTTACGTTAAGATATTGAAGTATTACCTGAAAGATACAAATATTTAACAGTATTAGAAACTATTCTGCTAGACCATTTACACATTTATATATTTATTCTTCGCAGTTCTGGAAATGGTAAAATGTTACAATGCCCTGCAAGCAGAATTTACTTTGCAAAGCGCTGTAATAGATGATGGCGCTTTTAAAGGTGAATAAATATGAAAAGTGAGAGAATAGAAAGGTAGGAGCTAGGTAGAAGGAGAGAATGAAGAAGTCTAGTAATTACAGACCTTGGC
Organism: Limnodynastes dumerilii; assembly: GCA_011038615.1. Classification (NCBI taxonomy): domain Eukaryota; kingdom Metazoa; phylum Chordata; class Amphibia; order Anura; family Limnodynastidae; genus Limnodynastes; species Limnodynastes dumerilii. Next base: position 155,777 of record WWET01001644.1, read on the forward strand.
TGGCTTCTGAGCACAGGATAAGAGGTGAGGAGTGGGACAAACTGCAGAATATTTATATGAACGCCCCTCCTACAGTCCTGCGTCAGAACCAGGGAGACTGAAATTCTTTCTGAGTCAATAGTATTCCTTTTGTAGAACAATATGTTATGTTGAGATCATAACTGTGAGCAAGACGAGTGCAGTTTAATAGCAAAATATATCAAGAGCCATATAAGATAACAAGCAAAATTAGCTCTGGGGCTGATTCAGAGTTGGATTTATACCTTTTATTAAGAGCAAAAACAGATATAAGTGTAGACATGAGCAAAACCACATTACAATGTGAGGGGTGCATATTGAAATCATTATTTTGCATGCAGAGAAAATACTTTGCTTTAGACCATGAAACTCACATACTGTAAAGCTTTATGACTAATCTGTACAATAGGGACCAGATTTACTAAGCTGCAGGTTTGGAAAAGTGGAGATGTTTCCTATAGCAACCAATCAGATTCTAGCTCTCACTTTCTTTTTGCATACTAGAGAATGTCAGTTAAAATCTGTTTGGTTGCTATGGGCAACATCTCTCTACTTTTCCAAAACCACAGCTTAGTAAAGCAGGCCCTAAAGCTTAGCTAAGAAATTTCACCTGTGAACTCTAAAGGCTATGCAGAAAAGGAAATGTGTAGATGTGGCCCCTAGTAACCAATCAGATCCAAGCTCTCACTTTTCTGTTACATACTAGAGAACATCAGCTAGAATCTGATTGGTTGCTATGGACAACATCTCCAGTTTTCCTTTACCATAGTTTAAATCTTGCCTTCATTCTCTTTTCACTGTCTTCTCTTGCAGTTCAATGTGGCTTTGTCCAGGTCTACACCATTTTTGCCCTTACTGCCAAGCTCTGGACCAGCCCCTTGGTGTCTAATACAGAGAAGGTTAATAAATTACATCCATCATTCAAATGTGATTTCTCCGTTATCTAACTTTTCTAAATGTTTTCATCATTAAAAAATTGTCCCAAAGATCATTATATATGTTTACAGGCAATATGACAGAAAATGTGATCTCTCAAAGCATTTCAGGCTCCATGTACTAAAAATAGCGCATTGAGTGCTATTTTAGTAATCCTGGCTCGCTGTGAGGTGCAGGAAGCCGGGATTACATCGATGGTGGATTTTAGCAATACTTAATCCTCTGGCAAGGTGCCACTATGGTCTGCGGGATGTTCGCAAAATCCCAAAAGTAGAACACACTGTGCATATGCCGGGACTTCATCTCTGGGACTTCCGAGAGAGACGGCGGGCAGGTAAGTTTGTTCTTTCTTTACGTTTTTTTTGTTTTATTATATTGCTTTACTTTTTTTATTATTTATTTATAAAAAAAAAAAACCCCAATAGAAAATATATACACTTAGTAAAGATAGGGATTAGTCACCCTCGGTCATTAGAGCAGGCCGGAGATCTGTACAGGCTGATTGGTCTCCATGGCGATCATAGCTTTGTAAATGGTGCAGACTTCGTTTTTAGGAGATAAACACTGTTTTCAGGTGAAAACGTTCTTTATCTCTTGACAACGAAGACTTCATGTAGACAAGTTATTAAACAAGAGCTATAGTTATCTTCAATACAAATAAAATACTAAAGACAAACAAACAAAGAACAAAGTGATCAGCTTTGATTTATTGCCATAGGTCAGATTTACTAGGACTTTTAAAACCTGAGGGTGTTGCCGGTAGCAACCTAATATTCCGTAGAGTAGTATGCAAAAGCCACGGCTTAGCTGATCCCGTGAACCTATACTTTACCTGCTCAGCTGTCATGTTAGGGACATTTAGATAAGTTAGAAAGGCCCTATTTGGACACTGACATAGCCAACAGCTCAATCGCGGCTGTATCAGTGTCAAATTTATTTCAGGTTTGCCGACTTCCCTCCGGGAGATCCCGGATATAGACATAGATGCAGGCAGGAGGCCGGGCTTAAGAGTGCTATTTAAGCATAACGTGTCATTAAGCCCTGCCCCTTGACTATCAATTACCCCTTTCAGGGCTTCCATAGGGATGGGGGTGGGGCCTAGCCAGGCAGGGGGGCAGGACTTGAGGCCGTGGTTTCATGGAAACCAATAGCCTCAAGTCCCTTGCGGGAGATTTGCCGGCTCTCCCGGGATAGCGGGAGAACTGCCCGAATTTCGATTTTTACTGCTGTGGGTTAGGCTGTGGCACATGAAGGGTTAAGGTCTGGGTTAGACTAAAAAAAGAGGAGACTAGAAGAAGAGGTCGTAGAAACCGATGCAATGCACGAGAGACTTGCTTTATGGCAGCGTAACCCAGCTAAAGTCCACACGAGAGAGGGGAATGACAGGAAAGTTACTTCTCTCTTCCAAGCGGACTGCCAGATCTCTGTATAAGTGGTAAACTCCGACCCAGAGTGCAGAAAGTGTCCACATTTCATCGTTCTGGTCCATAAAATGGGAAAGCACGCACTCACTGTATTATTTACATACCCCCCCTTCTCCAATAAGTGTATTACAATACCACCCCATCTCACTGGCAATAATACATTTACCTTGTCTGTTCCCAAGAAAGCTGTTTACACTGCTATGCCCCAAGCCTTTGTTATAAACATAAAAGAAAGTTCTCAGGGACTCTGACGAATCTCAGTGACGCAGACTCTGTGCTGAGCAATGATTACTGTGACCACAGTAAGTAACTCTGGAATATACTGACAATGTAGAACAGCGATGGTGAATTCTGGAGAGAGTGGTAAGTCTTTATAGGGAGAAGCAGGTCTTGATTAATATTGTTGTACAATGAATGGTAGAAATTCTGTTAGGTGCACAGTATATTTATGCATAATATATAAGAACCTTTCTTATCATGCAATTTGTTTTTATTGCTGAATTTTTCATATACACATTTTCAAGCACGTTACCTTACATACTATATAGTTGAATTTCATTTTTCCCCCATATGGTATTCTTCATTTAAAAAGTGTAGTATAATACGGATGTGGTTTGCTGACTGTTCGACGTCCTAATTGGAATCAGCAATTAGTGTTAAGCTCGGGATGCACTGGAGAGTTATCTGCTGATTATGGTGCAGGTCACATGAAAATTATTAGATAGCACTGACATCTTACCAGTGTGTACTGTCCCATGAAGCTGCAGAATAGTCTAAAACTGCATTACATCATGTGATTTGATTTCTGAGAGCTCCTAATTTTTTGGTTGGTGATGTCCCAATGTGTGGAGAAAACATAAGTGTGTACTGTCAAACGATCTTCACTGCAACCATTCCCATTCATATTTCTGCATAGTGCCACCTTGTGGGCAAACATATCATTGCAGCAAAGGTTTATTTGAAGAGTTTATGAAATGATCCACGGGAAACTAGAGAGCAATGTGTACGGAGGGCATCATTATGCAGGTTGTTACTACAGATTTAACAAGATGTCGGATTGTTACTAAAAACTTCAGTGTGTAGCCAGCTGCTTTTTTAATAAAACATTTTTGGCATATAACATTCTACTGTTGTTTTGATTTTGACATCGAAATATCAAAGTATAGAACATATTATACAGTAGTCAACTATTCTTAAATAACAGATTAGGACCTGATTCACACTTAAGAATCTTCTTAAAATAAGAACTTAAAGTCACACCTGGGCTAAATCATGTTGATTGCAGGGGAGTCATATTTCATCTGTTGCAAACAGTACTAGTGTTGAGAGGTGATATTTCCCAGCCCAAGTCTAAATAACAGTGTAATAGTAAAGCTGGTCAGTATCTGTGTGCAGTAAGCAATTCAAAGATATATCCTTGCATGCAAAGAATACAATTACATTAATTCCCCCTGCAATCAACATAGTTTTGCCCAGGAGTGACTTTAAGTTCTTATTTTAAGAAGATTCGTAAGTGTGAATCAGGTCCTAAGAGAGGAAATTTACTCCTGGGCAAAACCATGTTTATTTCAGGGGGAGTAAAGTTAATTGTATTCTTTGTATGCAGAGATACATCTTTGAATTATTTACTGCACACATATACTGACCAGCGTTACTGTTACACTGTTATTTAGACTTGGGATAAGCTGTCGCAAGTATTATTAGTCAAAATGTCGACAGTAGAGTGTTATGTATTTGTTTGTAACATCTGTAAACTTAATGCAGTGTTGCCAGCTCTACCAGAGTATTCGGGAGACTCACAAAATTTGGAACAGCCGACAAATTTCCCACAAGTCCCGCCTTCCTGTCTATCATTATAGAAATCCCTAGTAACACGTGAATTTCATCATCAAGTGCTGCCCACCCCCTGGAACCTATGGGAATTGCAGCAGCGATTGACAGAGGGTGGGGCTTAATGATGACGCAATTTATGCAAATTACATCATTAAGCCCCTTCCCCCCATACCGACATCTAATTCTTCCCTCCGAGATCTCCCGGAGGCAGAACTGAGAAGTCGGCAACAGTGACTTTTTGTAACGCGGTTGGCTTGCAAAAAAATTCAGAAATATAATATATATGTAATACTAACATAGGGTTGGATCCAGACTTAAGTAAGTGCTTGAAATTACTTACTCCTGGGCTAAACCATGTTGATTGCAGGGGGAGTCAAGTTAATTGTATTCTTTGCATGTAGGGATATATGTTTGAATTGCTTACTGTACACAGATACTGACCAGCTTTACTATCACTGTTATACTTGGGATAGGAAACATCACCTCTCAACTCTAATACTGTTTGCAACAAATGAAATATGACTCCCCTGTAATCGACATGGTTTAGCCCAGGAGTAACTCTTAAGCCCTTACTTAAGTCTATATTCAGCCCATAATACTCAACTTTTGACATAACAACCGGCAAGGTCCACAATTGCACCCATCATCCTCCATTTGTTGTTATTATTACACTATATCATAACTATACTGTTATTCTCATGAGATTGATAATTAGCTGCATAGAGGACTATACATGCATAGAGGACTGTACATCCTTCATATGATGAAAGATTAAGGTGTCCTGGACAGCTCCAGTACATACCAGCTACTAACCAATAAATGAATATAAACATAAATATTAAATGAAACCTTTTAGTGCACTTTGCTGAACTTCTCTTTGGTAACTATATAGGAAATGTTTATAGGAGGAAGATATCACGGTTTTGTTGCTGTACATTGATTGTTTAATATGTCCTGGCTGTCATCCAGCAAATGTAATGTGTGCAGGATGCTCGGAACCAAAGTGTCTGACGTCTGTTTCCAGCGGGGGGCGTTTAGGCGCTGCACAATGTCATACACTGTGATACAACGTGCAGCAGAGTGAGAGGTTGGGTGCACTGCTGCTGCTGGTGGCAGGCGGGGCTCAGTCAGGGCCACTCTCCTCATTATGGTTTGGGTCAGCAGAGTTTTGCTCAGGAAGGTACGGTACATTTTACACTGGTCATGTCTGGAGAGAGCCTAGGCCTCTGTTGCTATGGTGATCTTATGTAAACATTGTTTATGTACAGTAAGTGGTTATATTCGTGTGACTATATTCGTCAATGATAATGCATTTAAAGAGTTAATAAATCAAATATTTAATTTAAATGCAAAATTAAAGACTCTGAAGCATCACACCTGGATTTATGAATATGAGATATTCCCACTTGATATGCAGATGAGTTGGACACACACACACACACACACACACACACACACACACACACACACACACACACACACACACA
>WWET01001644.1:212913-223259 GCA_011038615.1 Limnodynastes dumerilii
ACCCCAATCTATCCGTAAGTCCCCGGAGAGGGTTGCTTACCTCTCCAGTGGTGCGGCAGCGGCACTTCCAAAAATGAATGGATGAGTATGCGAATCACATACTCACAAATTCATAAAATCTGGTCTGCGTTCTGGTACGTAAGTCCCGCTACTGCGCATGCGTAAGAACCGTAAGAACTTTGCATGCTGTAAGAACACGCGACCGGCTCACTCACACCGCGTGCGTAGGTCAGCAGCTGTTATCAAGCCTGGATCCGACCATGAGATCTAAGGATCAGGTCCAGACTTACGAAAAAAGGGGGCATTTCCCATCGTTAGGACAGATCTGGAACCATTTTTAAAGACCCGGAGGCAATCTATGTACCTAATTGGTAGGTAGATTGCGTAAATGGCCTATTACGCATCCATAGTAGGTCATTTACTGAATATCCGCACCTAAGAAGCTTCTGCTTCTTAGGAGTGAACACGGCCCTCTGTGACTAGGACACTCTGCACTACTTGGACTTACATATATGATGACATCTTAAAGTAACACATACCATGCATGCAGTTCAAACACTTACTTGTAACCCCAAGCCGTAATTCCTAACACCAACACCAACACCAGCATGGTTCCAGCAATCGCTCCAATGATTATGTTTGTACTAACAACTCCTGAAAGAAAACCATACATATAACACATATAAGTTGTTGTTGTTATTATTATAATTATTATATGTTTCAACCTCTTTTAAACACTTGGGCATCTCTTCCCCAAAGATGGACTATCCCACAGTATCCACGCTATAGAAGTACAGCGCACAATGACATGCACTATGGACTAGACGCAGAGTGTAAAACTAACACCAAAAAACAAGAGAATAAGAAACAAGAAATTTACACCTTGTTTTTGTTATATGTCCTGTTTCTATTTTTTTTATTTATTTATTTTTTACAGTCCTTTGTCTGTTTGTCTTATTGGGCCTGATCCAGACCTACGCTGCCCGCCGTAAGCGTAAGAACGGCATTTCTGCTGTTTTGCAAGATCTGCCCGGCGTAATCCATGATTCAGGGTTCATTGAATCATGCATCCATATCTACAATGTAGTTACGGGGGAAGGGGCGTTCTGTAGTTGTAGTTACGGAAGGTAGGCGGGGGGGAGGAATGGTTATTAGGTAGTGAGGGCAGGGATTAACAGATTACACTCCTGTGTGAGCGTAGTTACATACCGTTATGCCGGGCTGAAGTTAGGGTAGCCTTCACCTGGCGTAACTATGTGTAACTACGCTCACACAGGGGGAGTGCACCAGAGCTACTTACGGACAGCGCCCAGCGTAGCTCTGGAAGAGGCCCATTGTGTTTGAGTTGTGGTGTGGGCGTCTGTTTTGTGAGTGAAGTTTTTTTTTGTCCAAGTGACTGTGATGTAATTAAAATCTCCACTCACAGCCACCTCTTTTTATTTGGTCATTTTAGGCAGCGGTTTTTGAATCTGGCGGCTTGTACATCCATCCTTCCAAAAAATTGGGATGGCAATTTGTAGAGTGGCTGTTTCTGAAATTGATCAATTTGGGCGTTTTAATGGTGGTTTAGCCCTAAGTGAATGTGGCGGTTTTGAAAATCCAACAAAAAAGTAGAATAGTGTCAGTTTCATCAAACAGTCCTTTTCGTGAATCTTGCCCCAGGAGTGTGCAATTCCAGTCCCGGGAGCATATATCTTGGACAAACCCACATATTACATAGCAGATTTTCTTGGAAATCCCTGTTAAAGCATCAATGTCAGGTGGGAAATTATAGGTCACATTGGATCCAGACTTAAGGGCATAGGGCTGTATTCACAGATACGTTTTTGCGGTGAATTGCGTGCGTATTTTTAGGAGATTAACTGCGCGTGCGTGGTAACTTCTTCCACACAAAGTATGTATTTACGCATGAAAGTACGTTAGGAACGGACTTGTGAATCGCACTTAGGGACATACGTATGGAGGGGCGTGGTCGTTTTCCGTACGTTAGATCGGTGAAAGTGGGCAGGGGGAGGCATTTAAATGGGTAATTGTGGGAGCGGTTAGATAGATACACACGTATGTAAATAAGATACGCACATAAGTACACGCTTAGAGATAAGGGTGCCCTATGGAGGCGGAAGTCACCGAAAACCCGTCCGTGCGAAAGGTGTCATGGGTGTTGCCTTGCTACCTGCGTGCGTAAAACGCGCACGTGGTAAACACGGATCTGTGAATCCGGTCCATATTACGTACGTTTATGGGCACTTCCCATCATTCCTGATGCTTGATTTCTGTGCACAGGACCCTGCTGCTCTGTGAGTGCAGAATACTGAGTTGTACATAAGAGGATAGCCAAGTCCCAGCTGAAATACCTAAGCCTACACACTATGCGTATCTTGTACCCATGGTGAGTGGACCAGCCACCCCTTTCCTCCCACCACCGTGCAGAGACTGAACACAGCATCGGACGTTCTGATGGGGGGCTCTTGGTTCCGTGCCTGCTCAATTCCCAGCTGACTTATGTAGTGTACAGAAGTCCGATGGTTTTCTTAAGTCTGGATCCAGCCCATTATTAACAAGGAAACCCGTAAAGGAACCCAGATGCTAGGGCTTAGCCACACCGCTGGCAATACGTCCTCATAACAAGCATACTGACCATCATCAATAATATCTTTATCCACAGACATGTCTTTGTAAGGGAAGAAGATACTGCAGTCATCCCCGCTATAGTATTTGTCACAGACACACTTTACTTCATTGCTGCATATCTGCAAGTAGAAAAAAGCAAATCTGTGGTTTAGTGTACATTCGCTAACGTTTAGACCGTGTACATGGAGTAACATAAAGATGTATATTACTCATGGATCTACAACCACTACTATGTTGTATTTATATAGCAGTTGTAGAGTCCTGAGCTTCAATGACTCCAAGATCACATATTGGACAATTTACTTCCTTATAATCTTAGATAGCATGTTAAGGCTGCCATACACTAGGGCGATTATCGGTCCCAGCAGGGGTGGCCCAATAAACAGGACCATTTCCCGGAAGGGAAATCTCCTGTTATCGGCACCATACTCCTCCTCTACTGGGACCGATAATCCTAGCAGAAGAGGGGAGGGGGAGGCAGCGCTCTCTATGGCACTGCTGCTGCGCTATGTACTAAGCTGCTCTGTCAGGGCAGCATAGTGCATAGATCTGCAGCAGCGGTTATTACAGGGAGAAATACAGACAAGAGTCAGCCGGCAGATCCTTGTCTGTACTACTCCCTGCACTAGCCGCTGCTGCATATCTATGTACTGTGCTGCTCTGACAGCTGTGAAGGTATAATTCAAAGCTGACAGAGCAGCTTTGTACATCGATATGGAGCAGTGTCTATTGCAGGGATAGGGAGCCATTCAGCTTGCTGATTGGCTCCCTTAAAATATCGGGAGCTTTCTCCCGATATTTATTAAACTTTCCAAAAGACCAAATAATCACCCGAGCGTTTCTGGTGCCTTTATTTGGCGTTTGGAAAAAACGATCTTGGCCACTAACTAGAGCGATTATTTGCCCAATCACCCAATAATTAGTGTATGGCGGCCTTTACATCGGACTGTATTCTCACTTAAGAAAGTGCTGCTTTTTCCGTGCGTATTTTTAGGATCGGTTAAACTGCGCCTGCGTAGAAACTCTTTTTATGCACGCTACGTAGGATTTCGGCATGGAAATCCATTAGTCACGGACTTCAAATCCGTGGTTAGTGAGATACCTATGGAGGGGTGTGGCAGTCCTCTGTAAGTAGGAAGTTACGTTAAAGTGGGTGGGGGTGGGGGCATTTAAATGGACTATTAAGGGGGCGTGGTTAAGAATGTACACACGTACCTAAGCACAAATATACGCATGGTGAGTTAAGGTTGCCCTATGGTGGCGAAAGTCTGCTAAAGTCCGTAGGTACGAGGGGAGTGTCATGGGTGTTGCCTTGCCACTTAGGCGCGTATATTTGCGAATCTGTGCGTACTTATTTCACTCTTCAGTGTGAATACAGTCCATTATGATTAGTGACTGGACAATTATTGCTGTTATTGCTTTATGTCATCTAAAAATGCAGACTCTGGAATCCTGAAACAATTCAGGGCCTCGTTTAGTTGTATACTTCCCAAAAAAAATAGTCTTATGTATTAAGATACATGTAACTCATAAGTAATAGAACTTAAGTCAGGCGTACAAATGTCTACACTTATGCAGAACACAGAGCTGGCCAAAGGCACAGGCAAATGCCATGCTGGTTCATTAACTGTGGCAGTATGCAAACAGCCAATCAGAGGAGGCTAGAGGGTGCTCATAGATTGCCAAGATAGCAGAGGCATAACTTTCCTCTGTCACTGACATTTATTTGTTTGTTATTAATATCTGTCTGATCATACAGAAATGTAATGTCTGGATCCAACCCCCAAATACCTTAACCCTTATACCTTACCCCATTTCCAGAGCAGATTTTGTTGGTGCTTCCCAAACAAGAGCTAAAGTTAAACGGATCGATAGGTAAACATCTGTGCTCCAGACACATCATCCCAGCCCCACACGGCGTGCCATCTTCCACATAACCAAAGTCCGTCTCCTCGTCCAGCTTCACGTGCCCGCCGCTGTGCACACAAAATGCAGGCATGATATTTAGAATCACCTCTTCCACCATTAAAGATTAAAGTTACTGGAGAGTTCTGGCTATCAAGAAGAATATTTCTACATGAGGAAGCATGAAAGACGGCAAAAATATGACTTGTGCTGGTAATGTTGGTCCGGATTCACAGTTACGTAGTTATCGTCTTACGTACGACAAACAGAAATGGCACGTAGATAGCGTAAATTAGCTACTAGGCATGTGTAGTAGCTCAATTCTTAAAGCAACGTACGTAAGACGAAAACTACGTAACTGTGAATCCAGAACGTTATTATTATAATTATGGACCGGATCCAGATGGAATATGATCAGCTTGTAAGTCCATTCGTACGGAAGGAACTTTATGTGTGTGCGATCGAGGGCAATTCATTTCAGTCGCACGCACAGAACATACAAGCTCAGAACACTACTTTAAATGTTACGCACCCACCCCACGTAATATTGGGCTGGTGCGTAATGCAGAATTGTATGTAAGGGCTTAGCCATGTCCTTACTGTATGATTTACATAGCTCCACCCACCCACCATGTACACACCACGTACACACTATGGTCTGTCTCACCCCGCCGTCGTAGACTGTTGCGTTCTGATCCAAGCATGCGCAGTATGATTGGACAGGGTACTTACGCATTGAGTATGCATGAGTACCATGGGCCGGATCCAGAACTAAGTCCGACAGGGGACTTACGCAAGTCATTTGTGCAGGTCCGCTGTCTCGGAACATCTGTAAAAAGTAAGTGTCCAGATTTACTACCGTCTGCGGGGCCTCTCCACTACAGGAGCGTAACTACGGGCCCCTGCACGCACGTAAAGCATGCGGGGTTCTGGATCTGGCCCCCTGCCGTTAATCATTCTGGATCCGGTCCTATGCAATTAAGTTGTATGTTTGCAATAAACAATAATTTAATGGCATAACTGAGCACCACATTAAGCGTAATCTATATTAGGCTGTGTTCTCCATATAGTCCGTTTTTATACCCAATGTGCTTCTTAAAGGGCCCTATAGCCCTGGCTTTTACCTGCAGTTTAACAGTTTGCCTTGATGTAAGACAGAAGACGTTGTAATGGGCCCATCCAGTTCTCCAAGTCTCGGCACATTTGATATGTCGGTACACAACAGGTAACCACAAAGGACATCTCTGTGAGGAAGAGGAATACATGATATACAAAGTCATGCACAACGCTCTTACTTTTACCTTTATAGACACAGACCCAAAAACCAGGGGCGTAACTACTGGCTGCTACGGGGCCCAGAAGAGAGAGGCAGCTGACCCTCAACCCCCCCCCCCCCCACACACACACACACTCACGGAACTCTGTCAGAGGCTAGTAACTTAAAACAACACTCGGCTCTCCATGTATGAGTGCTGAGCGCTCATTATAAATACATTGGCAGCAGCTGAGAGCCACTGCATTTATAAATAGTGTTTACCCTTACACGTGGAGTAAGTTGAGCGCTGTTTTAAGCTGCCAGCCCCCAAGAGCCTCTCTGTGCCACACCCCTTTGATATGGGCCTAAGCCAATCAACTTCCGCCCCTGACAGTAACCTATGACCAGGCTGCGAGCATGCAGAGGCCAATACAGCCTCCATTACTAAACAGTCTCAAATGGTGTTTCCTGGCATGTGCAATTATGGACCTGAACCAGCCGGATTGTATATAGTGCAATTTGCGATCTGCACATGTGTATGCAGCCCTGCAATCTGAACGGTACACAATATGTTTGATCCAGGCTTCCCACAAATGACACTTACAACAGGAGAGCCAGATTGTGCTTGCAAAGGGGCAACAGTTAATATTACAACGTATAGTATAGGCATGGTAACAGATTGCGTACATATGCAGGTTTCGGGCTGCCGCCATTTTAAGTTTAAATTTTAAATGAAGGGTAGGAGTCTTAAAAGTATTTCAGACCAAGGGGAGTATTAGCGCTGCGTTCGCACACATCCCCCGTGCATTCGCCATTTGGAGTTCCAAAAACAGCTATATTGAAAAAAAGTTCCTCAACCTCTCCAAGATTTCATGTAGTTCTGGTGAAACTGTAAAAAATTCAAGACATGCAGCACAGGATTCAAAATCAACACCCAAACAACAACAACAGTCAGAAATGTAAAACCACACAGTAACAAAAATGTATATAAAACGTACAATAAACTGTGACAGCATAGGAAATGGCAATCATTATAAGGTCTGGATGGCCAGCTCTTTTCAAGTTCAGTCACTAAGGCCATTCACAACAGCATTAATGACATTTTAATCACCTAAAACTTATCTGTACACATTTTAATGCACAATCGTTATTGATGTGTACTGTGCACTGGGTTTCTGATTTTTATCCTTTAGGCATCAAAGACATTTTACCATTAACAAAAGAGGCAGTAAGCAGTCAAAAAACATTACAAGGAAAAGAGAAAAAGCAGCAGCGCTGATTCAGACAGGATGATTTAAAGCAATAAAAACATACAATAAGAGGGCCCTTCCCGCTTTTTCTGTTCTGCTAACCAGCGATGTCTGACCTCCTAACTGATCACTACATCTCACCCCGTATCCAGGACTTCTCCCGTGCTGCACCTCTGCACTGGAATGACCTCCCTTCTTCAGTCAGACTCTCCTCCACATTGCAGGTCTTCAAGCACTCACTCAAAATGCACCTGTGCAGGCTAGCCTACCCCTCCTCCACTTAACATCCTCACAGCATCCTACATCAATCCACTGCATCCTTCATCTATCCCTTCTCTTCCTTCCCACTCTCCTCCGCTCACACCAGCAGTCCACTTCCTTCCGTCTCCTTATGTCTTTTGTGAGTTCATCCCTCCCACTTAGTGTGTTAGCTCACATGAGCAGGGCCCTCCTTCCTAGTGATGTTCCCTCCCACACCCCTCCCCCCCTCACTTCGTACCCTCTTGTCCCCCTCTATCCATCCCTACCATGTATGTCTATGCTGTATTTTGTTGTATTTTGTACGGCACTGTGGACATCTTGTGGCGCCTTATAAATAATAATAATAAAAATAATAATAATAACAGTAAACATTTATGAAAACATGAGCCTATTTATTGTATGCTGTATGTTTTTATTGTGATAAATTATCCTCTCTGAATCAGCGCTTCTGCTTTCTCTCTTTTCCAGTTTTGTTTATTGGGAAGTGGTGTTCCCTCAGAGAGCAGCGTTCCTGACAGGCATTTTATTGCATATAATTAATTACTACTTTTATTTGGTGTCTGTTATTAATAACTGCTTTAGTTTTGGATAACGATTTTTCTATAGGAGGAAGCAAATGCCATTCTGAGTGTATATCAGCCATTCACTGAGTAATACATTACATACTAGAATAAGAAGCAGTGCAGTCACCAATAGCAACCAGACATTTGTGGTCATTAGACTTCTGAGCCCTAGATTACAATTAATGGCTGATTGGTTGCCAAGGGTTACTACTCTATCAGTAAAAAACATAAAAGACAAAATAAACCCGGCCTAGTTCTGTCCAAACTCCGCCCACATATGTACATATTTGTCAAAACAACACCCACTTTCCCATAAGACCCACCCTTTTTGCGGTTCGCAGATCAGGAAGGTCCTGCCAAAATAGTGACTGATGGGAGTTATGTTACTGCATATATAAGACTGCTGACAAACAAAGAGCTCTCCTTACTGTTTGCTGCATTGTATCCATGTATCTGTGTTTCTGCCACAATTGCCTTTCTCGGTTCCTTCAATATTCAGCTTTTCATAGCAGTATCTGTCTGCCGCTGCCACTTCTGAAATAAAATAAAAGGTGCATTTATGAGACACTCCTGCATATGCCAGCCTGCTTCAACAGTACAGGGGACTGGAACGCAAAGCAACAGGAGATGAGTTTGTGAGCTTGTGGGAGGCAGTGACCTGTCCCCTTCTGTCACTAAAGATCTGATTGGCTGTTAGCATTGTAGAGTGGACGGAGCACTTTTATCCAATCAGAACTCCTGGCACTGCTCTCCAGCTGTAGACTAAGATGTGGCTCAGTATTTAAGAAGCAGTAGCTTCTTAGGTGTGAATAAGACCCCTTGTCGCATACCACTGAGGATCCAGATCCGTGTTGGAAGCTCTTTGTGCATGCATTAATAAATCTGGATCCAGTCCAGTGATCTTAAATCCAGCTCTACACGAAAATCTTATACCTCCCACTAGTTAGTGCTGAATGATTCTGAGCCCTGCAACAGGAGGCAAATCACCTATCCTAGCTCAACTCTTATTTAGTGTGCACTATATGTAAAAATAGTCATTTTTGTCCTGCATATAATTAAATAAAAATTAGGAAATCTTATGTTATGTTTCCATAAGTTTTTTTTTTTTTAAATCAAGTGTTTTTTATTGAGATTTTCACATTTTTTAACATAAACCAAAACAGGCCAACAAAACAACTAATCAGGTATGAAGGAGACCTGAGTAATGAGTAGTGCCATGGTAGAAACAGGTATAACAGGCACCAGTGTTGTACAGGTAGAGGGTACTTTAGTACATCTAGATACAACTAATCTATATATGATACAAGGTAATTACAGTGTGGAGTATATCTGATAAAGTAACATGTTATCAAAGCATAACTAAACACCTACATGCATTTAAAAAAACAGTTCCATGGGCCAGATCCTAAACTACGTACGTGAACGATTTTACTCTAGCCGCCGACATAAAATCGGCAGATAATGCCGCATAACTCTGAACGTAGCTACCAGCCACGTATAAACAGCGTAACTACGAACTAAGAGGCGTGACATCCATACGACACCCGTAATTATGCTTCGGAGGCGGGATGAGGCATTTAAATGGCACAGTATGGCTGTTATTAGGCAGTTACGTACATGAAACCTTTACGCACGTCAGTACTTACGCTTTGAAAAGTTACGGTAGGGTTTGACAAGAGTAAAACAGACAAAGTACGTACGAGCGAGGGCAGTGCATAGAAAATACGCTACGCGATAAGACGTAACAAGCGCTTAGGTCTGGATCCGGCCCCATGTGCCAAGTTGAGTGATTACCATTGTTAGCAATTGTAGAACAAGAAACCATGAGGTTATCTTCGATATGGACCAAATAACCTTAACATTTGCTGAGTAAATAAATTGTCATAAATATGAGCTTAATGATCTGGGACCGTATTCACAGATCCGTTTTTATGGTGGATTGCGTCCGTATTTTTAGGATCGGATGAACTGCGCATATGTAGTAACTTTTTCCACGCACATTGTGTAGTATTTACGCTCGTAAGTACTTTCGGCACGGACTTGTGAATCGCACCTTGACATACGTACGGAGGGGCGGGGTTTTTATCCGGACGGTAGAAATTACGTGAAAGTGTACATAAGTAACATTCGTGCGTAAGGACACACGTAGAGATAAGGCGGAAATCACCGAAAACCTGTCCAGCCGGGGGGGAGTGTCATGGGTGTGGCCTTGTAAGGTAGTTGCGTATATCTGCGTACTTTATACACACCTATCTGTGAATGCGGCCATTGCACCTCACTTATTAACAGCATCACATGTCACCACTAATAAAGCTAAATAATATTAGTAACGGTTCTTTATACCAGCTGCTCAGAGGCTTCCATTCTGTGCTAGGACCTTCTGCTTAGCAGGATAGATGTCTGTGTATACTTACTGTCACCCCAGATATATTTGCACTGCCTGTCTCTGGTTTTACATCTCCCACCAGAACAAAGACCCTG
>WWET01001644.1:229245-244597 GCA_011038615.1 Limnodynastes dumerilii
CCCTTAGTATTCCCCCATATGTGCTTCCAGTCCCCCTCAGTATTCTCCCATATGTGCCTCCAGCCCCACCTCAGTATTCCCCGATATGTGCCTCCATGTGCCTCCCGTTGTGGAGACCGAGCTGAAATAAGTCACTACACATGCGTAGTAGCTCGATTCTTAAAACAACGCACGTTAGACGAAAACTACGTAACTGTGAATCCGGACCTGTGCATGTATTTATTTATATAACAAAAGCATCATTTAGTTGTGCAGTTACATAGCAATTATGGTTTAATATTGTGCAATGCAGACAGATATGTGGAATGGAATGATGCACTGATAAAGCAGCAGCAGAAGATTTCACACTTGTAAATTGGTCGGGTGATTGGGTCTCATGATTTTTAAGCAGGTTTAAAAGTTATTTGATCCAACCAGGATTGGATGAATCAAGCGGTCATGTGAGCATATACGCTTATCCAATGTCCGATTGGCTAGAGGTTGGACTGGACGGGTAGTGTGGATTAGTGTGCACTCGGCTTAAGTTTATAGCACTCATCTAGTACAATGTGGACTTACCGCAAGAGAGCCGCAGTCACATTCTTCACCAGCTTCGACAAAGCCATTGCCGCACTCAGGCGGGTCCAAAAGCTGTAATGATAAGATATGACCGATAGGGGTGAACTGGGGACGTTAGGGTCAAGGTCGTAAAAACTGTACTGAAGGTAGGAATCTTCACACGTAAGTGTCTAGATTTACTAGCATCTGCAGGGAATGCAAGGGGCGTGTACTCCCCGCTACGTGCGCGTACCTACAGACCCCCCACACACACGTAAAGCATGCAGGGGGGGGGAATCTGGATCTGGGCCTCTGTGTTCTTACGGATTCCCGTGTCAGACCGGCTTGGCTATTAACCGCTACTTTGTGGTAACAGAAGAGATCTTTATGAGTTGATGATAATTCTGTATATTTGTTATATTTATGTAGAAGGGAACCTAAGACCTCCTGTAAATAGTCTTGGTGGTAGCAGCTTATTGGTAATAAATCATATTTAGGGTGAACAAGAGACATTATTCATCGTAGAACAGAGCGAGTGGCTGTTGCGATTAACCCCTTGTGTCACAGATAAGATCATGAAGGCCTCAGATCGGGGTCATGACAGAGGGGGCCGTAGTCACCGATCCGTTTTCACGTGGCGTTGCGTGCGTATTTTAAGGTATGGATGAACAGCGCATGCGTAGTAACTTTATTTACGTAAGTTACGTAGAAAATACGCAGGTAAGTGCTTCAGGCACGGACATGTGAATCGCACTCGGGGACATACGTACAGAGGGGCGGGGTTTAAATACGTGCCTGAAAAGTTACGTGAAAGAGGGAGGGGGGGAGGCATTTAAATGTGTCTTTGAGGGCGCGGTTACGTAGAATCGCACGTACGGCGTACATATACGTAACGCAGAGTTAGAGGTGCTCTATGGAGGTGTAAGTCTAGGATTGCACGGCCGTGAGAGGGGAGTGTCCTGGGTGTTGGTGGGTGTGGCCTTGCTACGTGCGTGCGTATAATTGCGTACTTTTGGAAAACGGATCTGTGAATACGGCCCAGAGTCTGCAAACAACAGATTAAAAAATGAACTCTTCTTTAGATCAGGGACGGAGCGTCTCTACCAGGCTCATAAAACACAGACCTTTGTAGGCTTGTTGAACAGACAGGCTCCTCCCCCGCTGCTCAGGAATTCACGGTACTCCTCAATATCACAGGTGGAGAACTTGCTCGGCAGATAATAGCTGTAACACAGGACCAGCTTTTTTTATTATTCTTTTTTATTTCATGTTCACCAATAAAAGTACAAAGAGTCTGCAGCACAATGTGCAACATTTGTCACAGAATACAATAACGTATGTATGGCACATTAGCTTAAACATACAATTAAGATATAACATTTGCAACCTTCCAAGTTTGAGGATGGTCTAAGCATCGGGTTACAACTACCGGACATATCGCATATACGTCCGGAGTTTACCGATATTTGATACTGAGCATAGATGGTATCTTTTTTACGTAATCTACTTATCTTTTCGTTACGCAGATTGCATATATGTGGCCTTTAAGACCGCATATACGCAACCTACATAACGAAAAGATACATAGCTTACGTAAAAATGAGACTACGCATGCGCAGTATCAAATATCGGTAAACTCCGGACGTATATGCAATATGCCCGGTAGCTGGAATCCGGCCCTAAATTCCTACAAAATAAGGAAATAAAATAATATATATAGCTCAGGGCAACATACTTTATTACCTATAAAGTCGTAATGTATTACCTGAGTATAGCCCGATTACATAACATGGATCCTGTTAAGTCTTTGAATTCAGGTTCTGCACAGACCACAGGGGATAAGTAAGCTGAATGTTAATATAGAAGATTAAAGGGAAGAG
Source organism: Limnodynastes dumerilii (assembly GCA_011038615.1). Taxonomy (NCBI): domain Eukaryota; kingdom Metazoa; phylum Chordata; class Amphibia; order Anura; family Limnodynastidae; genus Limnodynastes; species Limnodynastes dumerilii. The sequence continues at coordinate 231,663 of WWET01001644.1, forward strand.
AAATAATAGCTAAACTGGTCATCAGTTTAGTACTAAATGATTTGGAAAATATGCAAAAATTAATTTATTGTAGAGTTTAAATTTCCTTTTATTTTTTTAATTCTCCTGATCTTCTAGTGAAGTGACCTTTAGATGGTAATTGTACAGCAAATTATTACTGGATTGTCATCCACTTTGTTGATATGTGTTTGAGGTTACGCTGTTTTGCTGTGATAGTGGACCAGATGCAGACTTCCACAAAAGCATTTTCTAAGGGTGTGGGTCCCCGCAAAGAACGGCCGTATTTCAATAGGGCCGCTCTCTCCCAGCCAGTTGCGAACTAGCTGGGATAGCGATTGCTTATGCCTTGAAGAGGCATAGCAATCGATCCCCGGAGCACCGAACTCAGTGCTCTGAAAGGTGAGTGGCTAAACTAATCCCAACCCTTCCCCTAATTCTAACCCTAACCCTCCCCTTCCATTACCCTGACCCTAACTCTACCTTCCCCGCAGCCTGACCCTAACCCTCCCTTCTCCCTAGCATGACCCTAATACTCTCTTCTCTATAGCCTAACCCTAAGACTCTCCTCCCCGCAGCCTGACCCTCCCTTCTCCCTAGCCTGACCCTAATACTCCCTTCTCTATAGCCTAACCCTAAGACACCCCTCCCCGCAGCCTGACCCTAACTCTGACCCCCAATACTAAAATGTCCCGGAGAGGTTACTCACCTCTCCCTAGCTGTCAGGGGCGTGTATGCGAAAATGAATGGGCGAGTATGCCGATTGCACACTCACCCATTCATAAAAAAAAAAATTCTAAAATGGCCCCTTATTCAAAATAGAGACAGCCGAAAAGTAACTTTCGGCTGTCTCAATTTTGCAAAGCGGACCATCAGATCGGAGACTGCAACCGTTTTCTAATCAGTGGAATCAAAATGGAATTTCCATTATGAATCTGGATTCTCTGGGAGCATTTCTGAATATGGGGCGTGATGCAATAAGTGGGAGGGAGGACATATGTAAATAGCACAGTGAGGGTGTGTCCTCCGGAGTATCCAGACATTCCATGCGCCCTCCTTTTACATTAGGATGCAGCAGAAGTTTTAAGGTAGGAATTTTTTGTGATCCGCACAATAGTCTGGATACAGCCTTGCTGCCGCTGCGTTCATGGCTCCTAGCGCAAGTCTAGATCCGGTCCAATGTTATCGTATTGTGGCGTTCATGTGGATGTGGCTGCCTTATGATTTCTCTGTGACACTCTGGTTGGTGATTACATATTAAAATATATAAAACTCACAAATCTTTAAAAAACAATGTAAATTACAGATCCAGGAAATTGGTTAAATTCAGTTTAAACATAATGCACATATAGAACCAAATCCAGACCCCCACATGCTTTCTGTACATGCAGGAGTTTGTCTGCACCCCCTGTCATTCTCCTCTCTCATTCTTAAATAGTGTGACTTACACTGCTGGAAGGAAGCATGGTGGTGGGTCTGGAGCAGGTAAATCCTTTTTGTTTTATTTGTTTTTGTTTGTTTATTAACTAATAAAGTTGCTCTCTTTAAAAAAAAATTGCAGACCCTCCAACGTGACCCATTCCATTAGGTACAATTGAATCCGCTCCTAAGCTTCCAACTGTCACTCACCTGGTTTAAATGAATTAACTGATATTTAAAAAAGATTTGCCTCTTCTACACAGGTGGTTACCATAGTAACTGACAGTTGGAAACTGAGGAGCAGAGTATTTTGTATATAATGGAATGGGTCATGTTGAAGGGTATGAAATTGTTCTTAGATTTAGATAATCTGTCAGGGGGTTGATAAAATGGAAGTATGCTGTTCCCAATCTGACTATGTTAGATATAAAAAAAGTTTATGTTGAAATGAACAAATTGATATAGGGAGATGGACTACAAAATCCTTCATAGGGCCTATATTACCCCTAAACTGAGATACTTGATTGGCAAAGCTGAAGATGCTCTCTGTTCCCAGGATGCAGATTTAATACATTGCTTGTGAGCACGCCCAACCATACAGGATTTCTGGAGAAGATATGTTACAAAGGCCTTCCTTGTGGGTGTTTTGGAACATTTTACCATTATCAGCACACCGACATTTTACTTTGGGGGAGAAATTTTTTTTTATTATTGGTAGCTGCTGCCTCTGATGCTCCCAGAGAATCCAGATTCATAATGGAAATTCCATTTTGATTCCACTGATTAGAAAAAAGTTGCAGTCTCCAATCTGATGGTCCGCTTTGCAAAATTGAGACAGCCGAAAGTTACTTTTCGGCTGTCTCTATTTTGAATAGGGGGCCATTTTAGAATTTTTTTTTATGAATGGGTGAGTGTGTAATCGGCTACTCGCCCATTCATTTTCGCAGACACGCCCCTGACAGCTAAGGAGAGGTGAGTAGCCTCTCCGGGACATTTTAGTATTGGGGGGTTAGGGTCAGGCTGCGGGGAGGGGTGTCTTAGGGTTAGGCTATAGAGAAGGGAGTATTAGGGTCAGGCTAGGGAGAAGGGAGGGGTAGGGTCAGGCTGCGGGGGAGGGAGAGTTAGGGTCAGGCTGCAGAGGAGGGAGGATTAGGGTCAGGCTGCAAGTAAGGGAGGGTTAGGGTCAGGCTGCCAGGAAGGGGGGGTTAGGGTTAGAATTAGGGAAGTTCGGTGCTCTGGGGATCGATTGCTATGCCTCTTCGAGGCATAAGCAATCGCTATCCCAGCCAGTTCGAAACTGGCTGGGAGAGAACGGCCCTATTGAAATACGGCCGTTCTTTGCGGGGACCCACACCCTTAGAAAATGCCCCTTTTGTGGAAGTCTGCATCTGGTCCACTATCACAGCAAAACATAGCGTAACCTCAAACACATATCAACAAAGTGGATGACAATCCAGTAATAATTTGCATGAACAATTACCATCTAAAGGTCACTTCACTAGAAGATCAGGAGAATTAAAAAAAAAAAATAAAATTTAAACTCTACAATAAATTAATTTTTGCATATTTTCCAAATCATTTAGTACTAAACTGATGACCAGTTTAGCTATTATTTCTCTTCCCTTTAATCTTCTATATTAACATTCAGCTTACTTATCCCCTGTGGTCTGTGCAGAACCTCAATTCAAAGACTTAACAGGATCAATGATAGATGTGGCTCTTACAGGGAAGATCAAAAAAACAATGCTTGAAGCTGTGGACTCCATTAGACATCAAAACATGGGAGCTGACGGACTGTTAAAACAAAGCTTACAGAAGAAACTAATTGGTCGGGCTTTGGATGAGCATTATAGGGATGTTTAATACAGTCTGACGTCTATAACAATCAAGAGGAACTAACTCAATTCCCTTCCAAAGCTGAATCTCAGCTAACATTTCCACACAATGAATGAAGCAATAATGCGCAGTACTTATACCTAAGCATCTCTGTGACACCACTGCTCATCCTTTTATCATATTCTACTCCACTTCAGAGAGCTCTCATTGTATAAACAATATGCTGTACATAAACACACAGATATCCCATGAGGTCTACAGCCAAATCATTCATTAAAAGAATTCTAAGGAATAGTGGCCCGAATTCAGAGTACTGGACGTATAACATATACGGCCGGTGTTTCGCGATTTTTACTACTGCGCATGCATAGTCATTTTTTTAACGTAATCTATGTATCTTTTTCTTACGTAGATTGCGTAAATGCGGCCTGAAAGAGATGCAAGAGGGGATGTCTGTTCCTGAATGTGTGTGCTATGATGATCTCCGTTTTTGTTTTTCGTTTTTTAAAGATTTAGGAAAAACTTATATTATTTTCAACTATTTTTAAATGACTCTGCTGTACTAGTTCCTACTACCTCTTGTGGTAGAATATTAAGTAACTAAAAAATGATTGTCATTCTCGATGTAAGTATGGGGGCGGGTCTTAATGATGCAATTAATCGCGTCATTAACCCCCCCCCCATTGTCACTCACTGCTGCAATTCCCATAGTGTTACAGGTTGTGGGAGGGACTTGATGAGGAAATTCAATTCAATTTACAGGAGAACTGCCCGAATTGCACGAGTCTCCTGGATGATCTGGGAGAGTCGGACCCTGGCATTTCGGCTGCATCATATTTCCAAATGGAACACATACTTCCTTATTCAATAAGACCTCCAACCTGCTTCCGATATAGACGTCAGTTTGCGCTCACAAGTGGGAATGACTCGGTATGGCAATGTATAGTATGGTTGAAAAACATAAGGGAGGTTACTGTTATCAATAGTCTGTCCATTCGATGAGAGTGATTGTCAATGTGGTCACTCAGAGTTGAGATTGCAGATCTGTATGCTAATATTACTCTGGGCACTGATAGCATCTCACTCGTAATGTAGAATCAAGTTCCTGGTCTCTACTCTTTTGGTGTAAGTTACAGACTCATGTACATGCTTTAGATGAACTACCGTATTTCCACACATACAAGACGCACCCCTGCATAAGACGCACCTTCATTTTGGGGTCCCATACATCTTATGCAACTTGAACATGGGGAAATGCCCCCTCCCCTCTTTCAGGTTTTCTTACCTTTCTGGATCATCCAGCGAGCGGGACTGCGGCCAGAATATGACGTCCTGCGGTGGCTGACACTGGGAAATGAAGTCTCGCAGTCACTCGCGGGATTTCATTTCCCAGTCTCGGCCTCTGTGGGACTTCATATTCTGGCCGCAGTCCCGCTCGATGGAGGAGCCTGAAAGGTTAGAAAACTTTGGAGGGGAGCGGGAGCTGCAGCCTAGACATCATTTTAACATCCAGCCGGAGTCTGACTCCAGACCAGTGGCGCTGGTCTGGAGTCAGACTGCGGTTGGATGTTAAAATGGTAACCCACCTGGATAAGACGCACCCTGTTTTTGGACACCAGATTTTTCCAAAAAAGGTGCGTGTTATACACGGGGAAATACGGAAAGTATTATGTGTACAGGAATCCTTATAAGAAATGTCTAACAGTCTAATAACACACTGCCATCTGATGAGTGAAAGGAGTAATCGCTAAGAACGAATTCGGGACCAGATTCACACGTAATAACGTACCTAAATATACGCATGCCATGTGCGTATCTTTTCGAATGAATGCGATTTGCGCATGCATCATCCAGATGTTACACAAAGAAACCCGTTCAACTCCGGAAGCTAAGGAAAGTGAGTGGGAGGAGGCATTACAATAGGGCAGTATGGGCGGGGTGTGCAAACTCCACACAAATATATGCACGGAGAGTTACGGTAGCCCTGTGGAGGCGAAAGTCAGTAAAGATCCGTAAGATCAAGGGGAGTGTTAAGGGAGTGAACTTAGTTGCGTATTTATTGCGAATCCGCACGTACTTACTTCCTTCTTATAATGGAAAGATTACTTGCTATAAATTGGTTGAGAGTTTGTCTGGATTCTTTGTTTTTGTCAAATAATTGAATAAAACAATCTATTAATGATCAAGCTTCAGCAAGGCTGGAAAGTAAAACACATTAAAACACAAGAAAAATGTATGTATTGATAAAATAGTCCTTACCCAATGTCTTCCATGATACACCCAGACCATTTGTCTTCACAAGTGCACTCGCCTGGAATGATCAGATTATTTATTTATTAACAGGTTTTTATAAAGCGCTTTATTTATTATTTATTTATTTATTAACAGGTTTTTATTAACAGGTTTTTATATAGCTATTTATTTATTAATTAACAGATTACGTAGCACTTTACAGAGAATATTTCACATTCACATCAGTCCCTGTCCCATTAGAGCTACACACTAAGGTCCCTAACACATTCATACACACAATAGAGTTAATTTAGTAAGCAGCCAATTAACCTACCAGCATGTTTTTGGCATGTGGGAGGAAACCGAAGCACCAGGAGGAAACCCACACAGACACAGGGAGAACATACAAACTCCACACACATATGGCCTAGTCTGGGAATTGAACTCAGGATCTCAGCGCTACTCAAGTGCTACTCACTGAGCCATTGCGCTGCTCTATTACAATTCATAGTAAACATCTATATCATCACAGCCCCACTGTGTGATTAACTACTCCTCAGGATCCATAATTCCGTCCCAGTACAAAAAAAGGGAGCCTAGCAATCGGAAAACACCCCCTTACTGTGCCTAGGGACTCGGTCAATTGGTACTTGTTGCTATAGGTTTGCAGATATAGCAATCGATACAGAGTTTGGCTCAGTTTGGCGTGGAAAAGCTGCGTCTGAATGGATGTGATCCTTAGTAATTACAACAGCCACTATGACACAAATAATAAGGAAAACTAGCTGCAAATCAGCGCAAATGTTCAAAGGAGCGCACTTTAACACGTCACAGCAGAATGGTCTTTTATAAATGACGCCTATAGGTTATTTGGTAAATAGTAAGATCCGTGAATGCTGAATTTTTATCCTGGCTGGTGTATTACATATGATGATTATATATTTTACATACCCCTCATTATTTTCTTTTTATCTGAGAAAATACCCAGATTATGTGCCAGGGACTGCGCCAGTGTTACCGCCATGACGTCCGTCCTGCCAAACTAAGAAAACAAGAGAGGGATCGTTGTTAGCGATCATTTTTGTTTTCATCATTTTAAATTGATGCATTTCAGGGGGAGGAGAAAGAAAATGATATTTTATTAAATTCACTTTTCACGTTGTTATTTCTTTGCTTTTTATTGCGTTTAACTTTTTTCTAGTGGTGACGACAGTGTGGAAGAACGTTAGAACACAGATACAGCTAAATAAAATGATTTCCCATTACACTTATTTAAATAATCAGCAACACAGCAGCATCCATTTCTAGAAGTACATCCAGTTATGTTATGGATTGAGGAAGTAAGTTGGGTCCTTATATATTTCAGAAAATTTACAGAAAAACAGTGGAAATAAATGAGTGTTGGACAGACATAACCAGGAACATCTCACTTTGGAATCAGGTCAAGTATCACATTGCAGATCATGTACAATTTGGCCTGGATTCACCACTAAAGACACTTCGGCGTGGATTTAAGAAATGACCTAGTAGTGGGTCATATACACAATCTACACATCACTTAGGTACGTAGATTGACTAAGTATAATATTTCAATACCACACGCAGTAGGTTAGGTGGAAGGAGGCGTGCCAAGGCAGCCTCGGGGAGGATATATGTTATAGGTTATATATAGGTATATATGTTAATAGTACGACTGGCTGAAAACCCCTGACGTACACAGTATTTAAATTTAGAAAACATGTATTTTGACTCCGGTGCAATACTGAAAGTTCTAAATTTGACAACCCAGCATTTACTCTCCCCGGAAAGTGTGCTGAATATTATTGTTCTCGGTTAGGGATAGAGTTAGGAATTAGGGGCCTGATTCAGAAGCTGAAAATAAGAACTTAAAGTTACACCTGGGCAAAACCATGTTGATTTCAGGGGGAGTCAAGTTAATGTTATTCTATGCATGCAGGGAGAACGCTTTGCTTTTACTTATTGCACACAGATACCTGATCAGCTTCACTTTTAAACTGCTAATTAGACTTGAGCTGGGAAACATCACCTTTTAACTATAATACTGTTGCAACAAATGAAATTTGACTCCCCTGAAATCAACATGGTTTAGCCCAGGTGTAACTTTAAGTTCTTATTTTCAATCTCTGAATCAGGGCCTAGGTTTTGGAATAAGGGTTAGGGATAGGAACTAGGGCTATGGTTAGGATTAGAAATTAGGGCTTATTAAATAAGAATACGAGTTAGGATTAGGATTAGGGGACCGGATCCAGACCCTCGCATGTTTTCCGTAGTGCGGGGGTCTGTCCATCTGCACAAGAGAGGGAAGTGAACTCCTCCTGTCACTCCCCCCCCCTCTCTTTTGGAACTAGTGCGACTTACACACTTGCGGATCAGCAGTCCTTGGTGGGCGGAGGGGAAGCACAGCCCAATACAACGGAAAATCTTTGTTCCATTCGATAGAAGTGACGCGTGGAAAACGCATGGAACATCGGCATGCGCCCTCTTGTCAAAACAGCCCAATTACGCACTTTGCGGTCCAGGCTTAGGAATTTGGGTTATGGTTAAGATTAGGAATTCGGGTTAGTATTAGGGTTATTGTAATGTCAGCGTTACAGTATTCAGTTAGATAGCTGGCACAGCAGCAATAGAAAATGCTGATCAAACATTTTACTGCTGTCATGATAACTATCAACATTCAGATCATCAGAACAACAAACCGCACCCCGCAGGACAATGGCCTACCTCATTCACGCCGCCTCCTTTCTGTAGCGAACAGACTCCACCAATGTACGCCGCGCCGCTCCTGCTACTTTCAAACTGACTCCCCCTAAAAATGCATTTACATAAGAGTCAATGAGGAAACGTATACAGTCAGCAAGTATTTTATACAGATATGACATTTATAATGCAAGAAGCCCACATTATTCCATACAGTGCTTATAATGACCATTGTATAACTTACAGCTTATAAGGCAGCATTTTAAGTAAAACAAGAAATACAATGGGCTGGATCCAGACTTAAGAAAGGTGCTTAAAGTGAGAGGTAAGTCACTCTTGGGCTAAACCATGTTGATTGCAGGGGAGTCATATTTCATCTGTTGCAAACAGTATTAGAGCTGAGAGGTGATGTTTCCTATCCCAAGTGTAAATAACAGTGTGATAGTAAAGCTGGTCAGTATCTGTGTGCAGTAAGCAATATAAAGATATATCCCTGCATGCAAAGAATACAATTAACTTGACTCCCCCTGAAATCAACATGGTTTTGCCCAGGTGTAACATTTCTCCATTAATTACAAGCTCCTTCTTAAGTCTGAATGCAGCCCAATGTTTATGAACCGAATCCTGATCTAATAACATTAGGTCACTTATGCACATGCGTGCGCCCTCCAGATTTTATGCTAGGGTTACTAGCGTATAAACAATCAGACGGAACTTTGTTCCGTCCGAGCCCATATCAGTGGAAATGGGCTGTGCTTCCCCTCTGCCCGCTAAAGTGGGCGGGGGGAAGCATGCAAAGTGTACAGTGGGGGAGGGGGCTCCCACACTGCTGCGGATCAGCGGTCGTACGGACCGCTGATCCACACGAGAGATAATGCAGGCTTATGGCAGTGTTAGGCAATTCCATTCTTACTTAAGCCAACTCCGTACAAAGATAAGCACAGAGAGGTAAGGCAGCCCTATGGAGGCAGAAGTCAGCAAAGATCTGTAAGGACAAGGGGAGTGTCCTATTAGTACACCTGCCACTTAGGTGCGTAGTTTTGCGAATCTGCGCTTACTTATTTCATTCTTAAGTGTGAATCAGGCCCAGAGAGCTTAGTTACAGAGGGCACAGGCTGAGAGTTTAATAAAAACATTATCCAATATACGCACACGCAAGGCCCGATCCAGACTTAATATATACAGTCGACTGATGTACGTAGTGTGCGTAACACGGGCAGTGTGATCATATTGAGCGTGCGCACACCAGATGTTACACATCGCAACGCTGAACGTTCGGAATTGGTTTCCTTATGGGAGCGCACTAGTCTCTTGCACACGGACTTTTACAACTTTGTGTGTACAGAAATCGCTCTTAAGTCTGGATCAGGTCCACACACACACACACACACACACGGCAAAGTATGAAGAGTAAAAAGTCTGTGTCGCATACAGTTTTTTTTAAAGATGGTAAAATAAATATTACGTACGAAAAAAGATGGACAACATCACTTCTGTCCTTAATAAAATCCCTCCTGTATTTCATAAATTCCTTCAGAGTCTTCAGCGGATTTTCATAAATACTGAATTTATTGTCGTTAGACCAGGTTTCCATGGCGACTAACACTATTCTGGTGTTCAGCTGTTCCTTATATATCTAATACATACATGGAAGAGAAAGTGCCGGCTGTCAAGGCTTGTAACAAGACGTCACTGCTAAACAGAACCAGAGCAAGCGTTAACACAGCACAAATTGTGCCTCGCAGACCAATAAGCATGTCACATACATACGCAGCAATCTTGTATTTTTTTTAAATATCATTTCAAATGACTTCATTGCATATGGCAGTAACACCTCTATAGTTTGATTTGAGCGCTGATCCGCATGCTTTTAGCAGGCTTATGGCAGGGAGAGGGGGAGTGGACAGGGGGAGTTCACTCCCCTCTTTGGGTCGGACGGACAGACCCCCGCACGTACAGAAAGGGTCCGGGAGTCTGGATCCGGTCCTATGGGGCGTATTCAGAGATCTGTTTTGGAGGCTACTTACATGCGTATTTTTGGTATCTGATCAACTGCGCATGCGTGGTAACTTTAATTACACTATTTACGTAGACTATACGCACATAAGTGTCTAACGGACTTACATGTGAATCGCACTTGGGGACATACGCACGGAAATCCAACGGACGGAAAAATTAACTTTTATTTTATTGGGCCAGATCCTGAGCTAAGTACGCTAGCTGATAACGTAAAATTGCCCATTTGTATTGACTGTGCATGCGCGCGGCAGATGTTACACCATGTGATGCTGAACGCGCGTACTATCAGCGTAACTACAAACAAAGGGGCGGGGCATCCATACAACACCCGTAATTACGCTTTGTAGGCGGAGGGAGGCATTTAAATTGGACAGTATGGGCCGGGTAAGGCCGCCACGTACGTAAATCCATTACGTACGTCAGTACTTCCGCTATCAAGTTAAGGTAGGGTTTGGGAAGCGTTTAAAACGACCAAAGTACGTATGAGCGAGGGGAGTGCCTAGAAATTACGCTAGTGTATATATGCTACGCGATCTAACGTAACAAGCCCGTAGGCCTGGATCTACCCCAACATACAAACATTATTCATTAGAAAGACAGTACTACATAATATAAGAACAAGTAAACATCCCACTGTTGAATACGAGTATATCAGAGTTCATTCTAAAAGTCATTACGCATCGGAGCGAATTTACGCGTGGTGGAGACGTAAAATCGCCTATTTCTAAGTACTGCGCATGCGCACCATAGAAAATACGCTCATTAGCGCAGCGTAATTGTGAACGTATGGCTTATTTTTCGTATTTGGCACGTAAATACCTACGTGTGGGCGTGCCAATTTTACGTGAGTCAACAATACGTTCAATTTACGTGAAGTAGGTGGAGGTTTGTATGTAAAGTGTGCAGTATGGACGTGCTAAGCGGCGTACGTTCACGTAGTCTGTATGCCCGTTAGCGGATGTACGCTGTTACGCGAAGCGGACGTATTACGCGAAAAAAAGTTAAGGTAGGGTTTGGGAAGCGGAACTCGGTGAAATACGTACATTCAAGGGGAGTGTATAGAACAGACGCGTGCGAAAATACGTTACGCGTGGAAAGGTATTGCACACGTAGTTCTGGATCGACCCCATTGTATGAAGCACATAACATAGCGATTACTACACTTACTAGATCTGCCACATTCACTACAGACTTGGCATAGCTGTTTGTTTGGCCAACCGATAAGCGATGCTTCTTAAACTGGAAGAAGTAAAAAAAATAATAATGACAAGGCTATATATAGATCAGACTTAGGTATAAAAATATCTTCAGTGTTGATAAATGTGCTTGGTACTGTACATCACATGCGTTAGTATACCATTAAGTGATCATTAACAATCATCAATTCCACATATTTAGTCTCTTCTTTGACATCGCTTTCCACCTTCCAAACCTAACAAAAACAAAATAAGATCATATTTAAATCAAGCAGGACTTAAATCAAACAGTGCATAATGTCACAACATTTATGGTTTACATTTAACATACATTCTGTGTATATGGACCACCGAATAACAGGTATTTTATGCAAGCTTCCATGTGTAAATCACCTTTCATTTATTCATGTGCATGGCCAGAACACTGGGCTACGCAGCAACACTGGATGTACCACAGATGATTTCGTACACCCTGCAGTTCCGTATGTGATGCGAGCTAGACCTCTGTGCGCACGGTGGCTGGCCTTTCTACGCAATTCATACAGTGAGGGCTGGGTTTAGCAGGAACATACGATAAGATAAGGTAGATTTCTGGACACGCAAGTTTCCAGAAATTCGGATGTGAGAGGGGAGTGACAGGGGGTCCAGTACCATCTCATGTGCAGATTCTCAGACCTAGCGAGATCTGGATCATGTCCTATAACTAGAATTCAGAAAGTGTGTAAATCTATTTTACACATAAGGACATACGGCAGATTACCAGAACATAGTGTACCAATAAAAAAAATCTTTTACTGAGACTTCAATTAAAATATACAAAATCTACAGGATGCATCCACGCTCGTCTCCTGAGGTTATTCAATCCGGGCGGTGGGGTTGTGGTGTCCGTGAGCTGATCGTAGCAGATGGCAGGATTTCAAAGTTTTTAAGTTTGTAGTGATAAACGGGACCAACGCGTTTCGTCCTGGTGCATCAAATTCACCCGTACAGACTTCCTCAGGGACACAAAGTGCGGATCCGACTTCACAGCATCCTGTCATCTGCCACGTTGGTTTATTGACACCACAATCCCGCCGCCCGGAGTGATTAACCCCAGGAGACGGACGCGGCCCACATACAGCTAAGCACTGACTTTGACACTTTTCTTCCTGCTTGTATTTTACTACCCTCAATGTACGCTCAGTGCTACATCGTAGGTCTGGATCAGCCCCATTGCACGTAAATATTTACAACTGGTACTGAGTGCCCCCTACTCCAAATACCCTAGAAACATTTTACTGTACAATTAGAACCTATAACAGTGGTAGGTTCACTATATTTGGTTTTGGGGAGCTGCACATATTGTTTATAGATAGTACAATCACTATTACTTAGAATTAATATACAAATACTTTTTGAATTGCTTAGTGTGCTATTAGTTCTCCTATAACAGGGTTCACTATATTTGGTTTTGGGGAGCTGCACATATTGTTTATAGATAGTACAATCACTATTACTTAGAATTAATATACAATACAA
>WWET01001644.1:250187-262514 GCA_011038615.1 Limnodynastes dumerilii
GTATGGAGTATAATGGGGCTGGCTGGGGTCTGGGTAACCCTGCAGAGGGCTGTGTGGGATATGACATAGGAGAGGTGACTCATGTTAGCTTTAGGGAGTGTGCACCTTGGGGACAGAAATCTGCCTACACACTCATACTAGTATTTCATCTGGGTGTTTACTTGCTTAAAGTGTGTTTATATGTTCAAGTACTATAAAAATAATAATATATATTGCAAATTAAATTAAATATATTTTATAAAAATAATATATTGCAAATTAAATATATTGCTATTATAAAAATAATATATTGCAAATTAAATATAGTGCTATTATAAAAATAATATAGTGCTTTTATAAAATTAATAATAGATATAGTGCTATTATAAAAATAATATAGTGCTATAATAATAATAATAGTCCTATAATAATAATATAGTGCTATTATAAGAATAATAATATAGTGCTATTATAAGAATAATATAGTGCTAATTTTGGCTAAGATGGAGACCAATGTTTATGTATTTAATATTTCTTGTTACAAAAATTATACAGACTATCCAATCATTGACACCAATAGTGCTCAGCATGTAACCCTCAGCACCTCTCTGTGTGGATGTCATTTATTTGTTGTACCTTGGGACACTTGTGTAAGTTGTTGGCTGGTATCGAGTTACATAGTGGTGCGTTTTCCCTCAACTAATGTGTTGGTTGAACTTTTTACCAAGCTCTATCCTTTGGGTGGTTAGAGGTTCAGCTCCTGTGTGCCAGGTTTCCCCACATGGTTTTACACAGCCTGTGTGTAACCAGCCACTGTGAAACTACAAGTCCCAGAATGGCCTGTCAGGGTATGTGTGATATCCAGCACTATCTGGATACTTATATTTGAGTATTCATTATTATGGCACAAGACAGTGGATATAGTTACCTATTATTGACACTGATATGACGTGTTTTGTTTGCCTGCCCTTCAAAATCTATAACGCAATCAACTTAGACAATACTTTTAGTTACTGCCCACAGTTCGGGAAATGTATGTTATTGGACATCAGAATTAAATAGTGACCATGTTTTAGGCAATTGTCTTATATTGCCTAATGATTCGTTCTATACAATTAAAATGCTGAATTATGTGCCACATATTACATTTGAAATGTCTGATGCTTGTTTGTATTACACCATTTTGTATATTTAATACCCTACAACCGTCACGTCAATGCAGTGCATAACTGTTTTTGCAATAAAAAAACCCATTTAAGATATTGTGCAAAATATTGCACGTATTTCAACATTTTAATATTTGCATGATTTTTATTTTTCACAAAACTTTATGTAAAATTCAGTGTAATCTAATTAATAATAACCAATTTGTTACAAGTGATAGAGGAAAAAAGGAATATTTGCAGTCATTTTAATATTAGGGTATAGATTGAATTGAGCAACCATTATTAGATGAGGTAATTTATTATAAAAAAAAACAATATTAAATTTCGTGGTGAGAACTGATTAACATAACCAATTAAATTTTTTCCTAATTTGAAGTGTTATATCTAATGCTGGGTACACAATTGAGATTTTACTGACATTGTGCAGTTTAATTTCCCTGATCACCAGTGTCCCAATATTGTTGTTATTTATTTATAAGGCGCCATACAGAAGCAATAGAAAAGCCAATAGTTACGTATAAAATACAATGATTAACAAAGGGTATAAAATCATAGAATAAGGAAAACAATACAAGTACAATGCAAAAATAAAATAGAGAGAAAATAGCAGAACAAGATGTATGGTAAATAAAGTTGCTGGATATGCATGTAGGAACAGGTGAATAAGGAGAGAGCTAAACGGTAGAGAGTGAGAATTAATGAGGACAAGGTAGAGGGAGGAGATGCTATGTGGGAGAGGGTGAACAAACAGGAGACACAGGGATGAAGATGTTAGAAATGTTAGAATTTCTCAAATAATTCTGTTTTAGGTGTGGATTGTGGGCGAGTAATATTCAAATTTGGACTGAAGCAGGGGGTTATGGGACAGAAAAAGTCGGCATATAGACTAGTATGTATGGCAGCACTGGGGCTAATCGTTCAAATCTGGAGTTTAATGGCTTCCAAAAAGGAAAATTGGACCCATTGCTTATAACAAGCTATCAGATGCTAAATGTGATTTTATAAACTGTATTGAATACATAATTACTAGAGTGTGATGGGTTGCTATGGGCAACATCTTCACGTTTTCTTTTTGTGTACCTTACACAAAAACGTCTGCTGAAGTTTGGAATGCTTTATAAATCCGGAAAAAGGCTGCGCACAGCTTCCTTTGTTGCAGCAAATAAGTCACCATTCTCGGTCATCGAAGTATTCACCATAGTTTTATGAACAGATGAAGGGCAGTCACTGTCCCTGCCAAGGCTCTGCCAACTCCCAGTGTCACTTCCAGCTCTTCCATCTGACTTCATTTCAAGGCACAGAGAGAGAAAGGGCTTGCTGCCAGCTTATGAATCGCTGGCTTGTCAAGTACTGGCATGATAAGTGTACAACTATGTACAGGGTTCATTTATGCAGCAGAAATAAAGGGCCTGCTTCTCATCTAGGTGCAAAAAAGCCCTTTTACACCTTGGGAAAACTTTTTTTCTTTTTATCCTGTTGTTGCTCCTTGCAAAATGGAGGAGAAAAAAAAGTCTATAAAACTAATTTTAGCCTTCTCTGAAAAGAATAATTGATTGGCACCTGACCCCTATCATCTCCACTATTGAAATTAACTCATTAACCAGTCAATAAATGACTTAATTGTTTTTACTGTGTGGGAACCAAAATTGATTATGAGCTGTGGAGGTGATCGAGGGTTTGAGAATAATGCCGGGTACAAGATCACATGATAATCGTCAGATAGTTACGGCATCTTATCGGTGTGTTCTGCCCCACGATGCGGCAGAATCATCAGGAACTGCGTCACGTCGTGGGATTATTATTATTTTTTTTGGAAGCTGCTAATTTTACAGGCTCAGCCGTGCCCGATGTCTGCCTCTTTGTTCAGAGTGTGCTTTTAAGTACCGAATGATCCAACAGGGAATTTTTCAGCATGGACAGTACACAGATCAGGTGCAGAATTGCGAATAATTACAATAACCATGTTGGATCGTTACAAAAAATCCCAGTGTGTACCCAGCTTAAGGTCAAAATAGGTGTTTAGCGCAGACCTGAGCAATCTCATGCTCCTCTGCAAAGGGAAGGCATTTTTAAACACAGAATTAGAGTTAAGAGGTTAAGTTTCCTAGTGCAACTCTAATTTACTGATTAAGCGGCAGTATGGGATCTCAGTGTGCAAAAAGAAGGTGAGTTCAATAGGGAAAGGAAAGGATTTTCCCTGCATGTAAAAGATTTTAAATTCATTTGCACCCCTCATTGCATCATGATGCAGCGTTTGAATATCCGAAAGCAGGATGCGTGGGGACACGCGATCAGAGAACCACTGTATCCATTCATCGGAGAACTCCCCTCACACAGACATCAAACATATGGTGTGGGAAAATGACTACCTGACGCTGTATATTGTCCAGTACAGGGACTAGTCTTCATGTCTCATGCCTTCATATTTATGTAAAGGATACGGATAATTGTCATTCTTTTTTAAACATAAGTTTTTGAATGTTCTGCCCTATCTATGGCCATGAAAGCTGCACGGAGTATTCTTTTGGTACACTGCAGTATGGAAATCATACACAAACCAAACGTCGTCATTTTAGATCCTGTTTCCAGGAGAACGCTGTGTGGGAGGCTTTTGCAGCAATTGTGACCTAGCCATACAGTAAAGTGCTTCCATTTTATTTCTGCCTTTTTAGAAACCCTGCATAATGAATGATAAATAGGCCTTCAGCATACATTTATTTTCTAAGCAGGTTTATATTATGTGCCTCCATCTTAAATCATACATATCTCTTGGATGAGGTTTACCGGCACAATGGTCTTTTTTTTTTTTTTTTTCTAATGTAGTTGAATGTAGATTGCCAACAGTCTGCATTGTAGAACGCGGCGGTGATGCAACTCCTGTAGTCACGAGGTCATCCGCCAACAAATGTTTTTATGTCACCTTACCCTTAACCCTTTCCTAACCCTCTATTTCCTGCAGCCTCCCCTGGTTCAGCTCTAACCCTCTAACTCCATGCCCCACAGCCTAACCCTAAACTTCCCCTTAAGCCCTAACCTTATACCCTGCCGCGGCCTAACCTTATATGATCCGTAACCTCTAGCTTTTGGGAAGCGGGAAATTGAATAATTATAATAAATATTATTTTCTGAATAAGGATTGCAGGACTTGCAATTGCATCGTGTAAGGGTCACTTTGTTTTATTGAAGCTAGAGAAGTTTCTCCAGTCACCGGTATGTATACCTAATATATGATGAAGTGTAGAGAGTGCGCTGTCAAGTACTTTGAACTGGTGTAATAACATGAAACTCTGTAAACCATCTTCCTATCGCAGTTTTGAGACGGACGAGCCTTGTTCACTTGTCCAATTGCATTGTAAAAGTATAGTGTCTTCTATTCAGCAAAAAATCATTGAAAAATGAAATATCTTCATTTGGAGATAATTTTCAGATTTTTCATTTATAGTCAGAAATGTTGTGGTTTATTTTTCAGGGTAAGTAAGAATGGCTTGTGTGTGGTTTACATAATGATTATCCTTTTTTTAGGCAGAAAAGGGATAATTAGTTCTAGTATAGTTCACTATATATTATCTAAATAATTACTAATCTGTCACTAACAGAACACAATGCGGCTGATGCAGAGTTTGGGAGTAAGGGCAAAACAGGTGCAAGTGTACAGCTCAGCTAAACCATTTTGCCGTGTGATGGGGGGATAATTCATTTGAATGCCTTTGCATGCAGGGAAAATACTTTTATTTTGCACATAGAACTTATACTTATAGAACCTACTTATGTTTAATCTGTAAAATAGAGTTGAGATAAGAAACTTCACCTCACAATTCTAATACTGCTTTTACAGGTTAAATTTGCCTCCCCCTTGCAGTTCAACATGGTACTGCTCAGGTCTACACTTATACCTCGTTCACACTGAGCCAAAAACCTGGCATATTGCCGAGGCAAGCCCTAACGACTCAGGTCGGGCCTCAGTGTGAATGGGTGCTCCTGCTGCAACCTGGGTCTAATGACCCGGGAATCAGACCCGGGACATTTGCAGGGTTATTTCCGTGTCAGACCCGGGTAGCCGCCAGTGTGAACGGTGCAACCTGGGTTTTTCAACTACTTGAACAAATATTGCCAGAGCAACAGTAAACAAATTAAACAGTCTGAACAGGGTCTGAGGAGCTGGGCTGATGTGTGCCCCAGCAATATCCCGGGTCTTAAAATCCTGGGTTTTTGCTGTGTGAACACGGTATTACACAGAGATTGTCTCTACTATAGCCTCTATAGTGTCATTAAATATGGCTACAAACAGGAAGTCTGCTGTGCGACAAATAACTGCTTCCTCTGTGATCAGAGCTTTATATTAAATAGCTTCCTATAGGCTTCTGAAACCTTTACATAATTGTAACGGATAGGTCAGCAGATTGTTGAGCATAGTTTGTTTATACAGATCTCTTTAGACATAAATGGGTTAGTCTCCGACACCTTGTATATAGTGCTTTAAATGGACGGCACTTAAAATCAGTCAAATTTTAAGCTATTTTAAAAAAAAAACATGTTTGAGCAAATAAAGTGTTACTAAACACTCTCTTCTCCGGCTTTACAGCAATATAAGAGTTTGCTGCTTACATTTAATTTAATTGGCATCAATATTCCAACGTTGGCTTTTCTAACCAAATGCCTGTGGAAGTGAGCAGTATTTCAGAGGTCCGCTGGACTGTGTTGTTCAGCATTACCTGCAGTTCATATTGTGCCTGCTGCCCTTATTGCCAACACCTTCTCAATACAGAAAATATCAATCCCGGAAAGTGTACAATGTTGAATGATCTTATTTTAACAAGGTACCTGCTTTGCTTAGGGTTAGGCTGCAAAGAGGGGAGTGTTAGGGTTAGGATGCGGGGCAGGGAAGTTTAGGGTTAGGCTGCAGAGCGGGGAGGGTTAAGATTAAGCTGCAGGACAAGGATGGTTAGGGGAGAATTATGCTGCGAAAAGGAAAGGGTTAAGATTAGTGCCCATTGGCGCTTCATTGTTACAAAGTGATCTGTTGAAAAACAGATCAACGCAGCAGCGGACCAAAAGCTTACTGATTTTAATAGTTCTATGTAACCTTCACAAACTGGTTTGTTGCAGAATTCTAGTCATTTTAGGATAGCCTTGCACTTGCGTTATTTTCGGTGCAAAGCTAATTGTGCAAATTTTTTTTGGGGGGGGGTTTACGCATAAAAATCTGCAAATTTTTGTTACCATAAATGATGGGAAAAAGTGCACCGCAGGCTTTTTCCTGGCAACAATGCGGCTAATTGAATCGTGCCTACTATGTGCATGTATTATGTGTAGTACTGTAATATGCTGACAGAACTGAGAGACTGTTGTTGGCCCAGTCACCCTCCAATTGCGGTGGTAACGTGATTTATCATTTCTTTTAATGTGATTTCTTATTTCTTTTACTTAGGTTCCTGAAGTGCTGAGGTGACGATGGGCTGCCAGGAAGTGCATGCAGTGACCCTCTTGGCCTTTGTGTGCGGCACAGCTTCCATTGCCGGCCTCTTTACCGCCACCTTGCTACCTCAGTGGAGGCAGATGAAGCTGTTCACCTACAACCGGAATGAAAAGAACCTGACGGTCAGCATCGGGCTGTGGGTGAAGTGCACGCGGCAGGAGTGGGAGAGAGAGTGCTTGATGTATGACTCCACCTGGTACTCCAGCGTGGATCAGCTGGACATCCGCGTCCTCCAATTTGCCCTTCCCTTCAGCATCCTGACAGCTGGTGCCGCACTTATACTGTGCCTAACCGGGATCTGTAACACCACCTTCAGCTCCAACGTGCCAAGCCTAAAAATTACAGTGTGTCAAGTCAACAGCGCAGGCTGCCATCTAGTGGCGGGCTTGCTGTATATCCTCGCAGGCATCATAGGCATTACTCCGTCCATTTGGTCCATATTCTATAATAATGTTCTGATCAGGATGTACGGGCCGTACTTTACCTATGACATCTCTGTATTTGTCGCCATCGGGGGTTCTGGGGGGATGTTCTTCACCGCCCTCTTATTATTTTTATGGTATTGTGCCTGCAAGTCTCTCCCGTCACCATTTTGGCAACCGGTTTATTCACACATTCCAAGCATGCACAGCTACGTCCCTCCATCGTATGCCTCACAGTCCCGTATGTCGGCCATTGAAATAGACATTCCCGTGGTTACTCACACTGCATAGGCATGACTCCCATTCCTTTTAAACTCTGAACTTGCATCTTCATCTAAGTGAGCATTACACTAGTGGTATTATTTTGTGAGGTGTTTAATTTTTACAGTTTTGTTTTTTACATTACATTACTTATTTTTTTTTTTTTACATCCATTTGATCTCATATCTGTATATTGGTGGCTGTGCTTTTATCTTTTACAGTTTTCTCCGTTTTATTTATTGACATGGTTGTTTGTTTGATGTTTTGAATTATTTTAAATTCTGGCTTACTTTTGGTGCCACGTCAGTTGATTTTGGATTACTTGACTTGTCCGTGTCCAGCTGCCTGCGGTAGATTTAATAAAGGTTGTTCAATAGGAATTATGGAGCTGGATCCCATAGCAGCCAAACAGATTCTAGCATTTAGTTTATAGTATTTCCTAGAAAAGTAAATCCATGATCTGATTGGTTGCTTTGAGCAATGCTCCCTCATGTTTTACCACATTTGCTTGTTATAGGTTGTAGAACGTGTTTAAACTGGCTGCTATGATATATTACAGATGTGTGATTATTATATTTTTTATTATTTTTTTTTACTAATTACGGAGATTAAGGATAATGTGGCTCCTGAATTTCAGTTTGCCCATGACTGATTTGAGTTTGATCCTGTCCAGTTTGCATGTTGATATAACTACTTGTCTAAAATGTCGGTGCATAGGTTTCCATTCCATTCTATTAAGCCATGATTAAAAAAAACGCAAAATAACGGCAATCCTATGAAGCGCCGGATACAGGTTATATGGGCCAAGTAGGTGCCTAAATAGACTTTGATGAACGTATAATCTTTTTGAATGAAATGTATATATAGCTGCCGGATTGCAGATTCACTATCACGCTTATAGAGTTGGCCTACAAGTTACACATTATTAATGGATATTTTTAAGAAGCTAGATGTGTAATATAGAAGTTCATATTTCACACCTACAACACCCATCCAATAATGGCTACTGCTAGAAGTATCTAGGGGAGTAACACTCTAGAAAATATATCAAGCAGCTGAAAGAGATGTCATAACAGACCTTTATTGTGCACATTCATCTTCTCATAAAAATAGTCTTAAAATATACATTATTGCTTTAACTATGATGGTGAACAGGAAAAATGACTTAGACTTTGCTATACTGGGTATCTGTAAATGATATCATGCAAGGAGATAAAGTTTATTAGTCAGAGCCGACTTAATAAATAAAAAATAAAGTGACTAAAATGTCATTATTTTCCAGGAATATCGAAAGGACAAGTTGTATAACCACTTTTCTCCCTATTACATTATAATATGATCTGTATGCAAATATTTCTCTTGCCTTAAGAAGCAATTCATTTATGTGCTTCACAGCAGCCAATATTTAAATAGCCATGACAAAATAAAAATATCTAGTTCTGTTAATGGGAGCAAGCCGATAAGTCTGAAACTATAGTACTTTGATTAGTGTACCAGGATAAAGAACTGCTCGTTTTTATTAACGACTAAAATACGATGAAAAGAACCCCAACGTTAAATATCCTACAGCCTTTTTTTCTGCCCTATGTTTGCCTGATAAATGACTACTGTATTTTGTACTTGTACTTACGCTTTTGGTACTTTAACTGCTGATGTTAAGTGACTGAATTTATTACACTTTGCTATTGTTGATGTTTACATGCCGGACATGTGGAGTGGTATTTTTATGAATAGGTGACATTTTGGGGAAAAATAAAGAAATTCTTGCACCAACAGCAAAGTTGCATGAAGGTGCATTTGGAATGGCATTTATTATTATTATTATTATTATTGTTGTTATTTCTTCCACAGAGAAACTTGGGCACTAGTTCATAATGTATCAACAAACCACTGTAACCAGGTGGGAAGAGATAGTTGATCAGGATGCCTGGGCACCATAGCCAATGTCTGAGGGGTTCAGTGATGCAATTCTGCCCTCCTGTTACTTTTTGGCTTCAGTTCAGCCCTGCGCCCTCTGGCCATGCACCATAACTCACGTGTGTAAGTGGCCACCACTCTTGCTAGGGAAGCAGATGTACCTCAAACGTGCAGAACTGGCCACTGCTCTGCTTTCAGAGAGGCGGAATCGTAATGACGATTACTGAACCAGCCGCAGCCACATCCCCTGTGCTCAATATAGTTACGCCACAGACTTATAGTCATAGTAGAGTAAATAGCTATGGTGTGAAGAGAGCAATGTGTGGTATTCTTGGTGCTTTACTTCAAATTAGTTTTTCATCAGCTGTCAAATAACCTTTAGCAAATAACCTTTCTTTTAAGGGTCTGGAAGTGTTAGTTTAGAAGCGATTGTACAGTTAATCATTTTCCTTTTTAGCAATAATAAGACGACTAGATAGGGTAGAGATGGCTATCACATCCTTTGCAGGCTAGTGGCGGCCACTGTCCAGACCTAATGGAATGACCTATTGCCTGCCTATTACTGACTCCTGCAGAAGTCTATTTAGTCACTTCTTTCCTAAACTTTAGTTGACTTTACTGAAGCCCTGGTGCAAGAGTTGCAAATTTGTATTTAAAAGGGTAAAAATGTTTTCTTTTTCATCCAGCATAACTGGATATTATAAATGGGGGGGAGGGGGGTCACCACTGAGAATGGCCCTTTTTTTGAAAGGGTTGATTTCTAATTGCTTCTGCCTAGCAGAGATGGAGCTGTGAATAGTGAGTATTAATGAAACCGCAACCCTTACATTAATCCCTAAGGCTCCCCTCCCTGCAGCCTATCCCTAAGACCCCTCCCCACAGCCTGACCCTAAGACTCCCCTCCCTGCAGCCTATCCCTAAGACTCCCCTCTCTGCAGCCTGACCCAAGGTCTCCCTTACCCACAGCCTAACCCTAAAACTCCCCATTATAAACAGTAAATTGTATACAAAACACATGGGCAGCATAGTCCCCATGCAGCAAATTACACACAAATTCTCCTTAAAAATCCTTCTTTTCAATTAACATGAATCATAAAAATCCCAGCTCCTAGTTCTCTAGTGATCATGTAGCAGACGACTATATAATCAGGTAAGAGGTCCAGAATGTTTCACAGACATCATGTCAATCGATACTCAGACTCATACAGCATATGTTATCAGAAGAACAACTTGTGAGGACTGAGGTGTCTATAAATAGGCCTGGCCACGCCTCCTGCAGAGGAAGGGGCGGAGACCACTCGGTACTGCAGAGGGTTAACCCTTTACATAGATACACAATGCTACTTTCCCGAAGCAGCTGCTTAACACTTACATTATAAGCAGAATCTAGGCGGTCACAGGGTCTGTTGGAGCTGTTCTCTTTATCACCCTTTAAGATTCATGTCTTCGTTATTACATGCACCTTTTTTTATATCTATATATCTTTTACAAATGTCCCCACTGCCCAGCACTACAGAACATTATAGCAACATACAAACCAATGACATACTAAAAATACAAGTGCAGAGACTTTTACACACTGCTGGTTAGAGCTCAGGTCCCTGTAACTGTTTATATGCTGAATATTTTGATTATTATGAGTGTCTCTTGTATAAGACAATGGATGAAAAATAAGAGCAATGCAATCACCGTAACATTATGACATTACTTTAACAGTGAGTTCTGGTGGTGATCTAAAACGTATGGGTGACACAACAGTAAGTAAACTTTATCATGAAAATACATATTAACGGAAATAATAAGTGACTTACGTTTGGGTTGTATTTTTCTCCTGGTTCTATTAGATATGTCTGGTTCCCATCACAGAACATTCCACTGCAAACAAGAGAGAAGATTTTACCCTTTTATGATTGGTCCCTGTCAGGAAGAGCTCTATAAAACTGCTTTAAATTGGTGTAACAGTAATACTGTGCACTGGTTGTGTATTTCTCTACAGAAATAAAACCTACAATGCTGTTGTGTTAGATGCAGGGAAAAATTACTGGATATTAGCATTATTTATCATCAACTTGGTGAAAACCAAGAAAAAGCATAACAAGGAACCGTGTACATATTTAGTGATTGGGGACGATTTCCGCATGCTGTAGGAGGCCCTAATCTTCATGTGAATTGTACCAATTTGCAGCAGTGATCTGGATTCTCAAGATTCAGATTTCCGTGATTGAAGAAGATCTGACAGGGAAACGTTGGGGCAGGAAGCTTAAAGCATGTCCACATGGTGACAGGGAGGGGGAGTTATTTAAAGTCATACAGTAGAGGATTGTCTAAGCCCTTATCTACGGTCTTCATTAATGCACTGGAAAGCTATCAATTAAAATTGCATAGTGATCCTTGCAGGACACTACTATAGTTCAATGACGGAGGGTGTGCTATACATCCAACACTATATCCAGACTTCCCAGCTGCCCCGTGCAGCATTTGCAGTTTAAAAATGCGACATGTAATCCGACGCACAACCGTGCTCAGAATCACTTAACGTGCAATCCATGGCTTTATATAAAGTCAAAACAATGACAGTGTGACACCGACCTGAACAGGTAAATAAGGGGAAGGAGTGAAAAAGAAAAAGCCTGGATTGGTAAAAGGAGAGACATAGAAAGTTTGCTTCATTGGAAAGTCGCATAAATGCATGATTTGGAAGCAAACCTGTAATACAAAACCATGTCTGAAGATTTCAGAATGTGGAAGTGAATGAATCCGTATCAGGCCAGTCCCTTACATAATGGCCCGATGCGGGCTAAGAAGTCCAGAACTTCATCCATAGCGGAAGCAGTATTCTGGTTGCAGAATCCGAATTGCCTTCATACCCAGGACCCTATCATAATATTTACTCACTGGCCCCATACAAAATGGGGTCAGTGCGTAAATAAGGATCATACGTAAGAGCTTAATGAGCCATTTATATACATCCCCTTCCCACCATTCATACAGGCTTTACCACAAGGCAGCGCGTTCCACCTCGCCATCGTAAAGGTTTCCAATGAGGATCCAGATCTGTGCTGGAAGCCTGAAACGCGTGAATGCGCTCTAACAAAATAAGAGCGTC
>WWET01001644.1:281353-296126 GCA_011038615.1 Limnodynastes dumerilii
ATATGAATGAGAATCAGAATGCCTTTTGTTTGCATACATTTTTCATTTCCTGTGGATTTTATAGTCACCCATATTTACTGAATATGAATTGTTTCCAGACGCTGACTAAGTTTACACTGACGAAGGCGCCTTGATATGTCTAAACATTACAATAAGGAGTTCATTAAACATTAAATCTAAAATGTAAAAACTAGATCTAGAACAGGACATACCGTAACCAGGACTCTTTGTTATTGATTATTAATGATCACAGCTTGCTGAATTAGCTTGAAATAATTTCACAATGTAATTTGTTAATAAGTGTGTCTGAGCCAGCGTCGGCAGAGGAAATCACTTGTACACTGCATGCCGTTAATGCGATCAACATAATTGCCTGAGATTGTGTGAGACAATACAGCTACCCACACAGATTATGAGAGCATTAGAGAAAGGAACAAGAGGAGGCCATGACTGCTCCACACAGAAGAGAGATAATCCCCACATGAACAGGTAATGCTGCTGTCGAGATTACCTGGGGACCGTGCAAAGAAGGGCAAATACAATCATCCACTGCAAGCGTCCCAAAGCAAACAGAGAAAGACGGAAGGAGCTAAATATGTGTAGCTTGCAATTGAAAAGGTAGACAGAGGATATGATTGAAGCATTCAAAGGGTATTAATAACCAGATACAGGGGAGGAAAGTGACAGAGCAGGGAGGCAGTGCCTTTTTCTCGAAGGGCAGGACTATGTGGAGCCAGGTGGGATTGGGGGGCAGAGCTGGGCGGGACCACTGCCTGACAGAGGCTGTCAGAGGTTGATAGCTTAAAACAGCGCTCGGCACTCCATGTATGATTGGTGAGTGCTACAGCGCTATACATACATACACTCATACATGTAGTGCCAAGCACTGTTTTAAGGTATCAGCCTCTGACAGATTGCTTACAGTGCAGCAGCCATGGGCCCCACTCTCCTTTGGGGCTCTGTAGCAGCAGCACCCCCAGTAGCAATGCCCATGACCATGTAGAGGAGGGTGGCATTCTTCAAAGAAGGTGAAGTATTAGAACACAAGGGCATGCACTGGCACCAGAGGGTGGTAGGTTTAAAGGAAATATTACTTTGCTGAAAGTGTAGTGGAGTAGCCTCTCGTGAGAGATGGTAGATGCTAACACAGTATAAATATATATATATAAGAATAAAATAAGTATAATAAATATAAGAACATCGTAAACCTTAAACAAAA
The DNA here is from genome assembly GCA_011038615.1 of Limnodynastes dumerilii. Lineage (NCBI taxonomy): Eukaryota > Metazoa > Chordata > Amphibia > Anura > Limnodynastidae > Limnodynastes > Limnodynastes dumerilii. Next base: position 282,573 of record WWET01001644.1, read on the forward strand.
CTGGGAATTAAACAGGGTCTAGGGCTATTTCAGAATCTGTGGCAGACTGGCTGCAAATCACAGACGCTTACATAATGAATCGGAAGAAAAATTGGACAACCCAGTTGCAGGATTGTACACACGTGTAAATTGGTCGGGTGGTTGCTGGTTGGGACTGCTGATTTTAAAGCAGGTTTAAAAAATCTTTTGGCATAACCAGGCAACCCGGATTGGATGCAGTGGTGTGAGTGTGCACACTTATTCAAAGTCTGACCAACTGGACAGTCTGATTGGACAGAAATGGATACAGTTGGAACCAAGGCTGGAGATTTGCTCTGGTTCGATCCCATAGCAAATTTCATAGAGGTCTCTGCACTCCAAGTGCGGTCTGCTTTGTTCTCAAATAATCAGAGCATGGGTCTCTTATGCGCTTGTTCTGACCATCAGCGCAAGGGGGATTGGACAAAGGGGAAAATATCCAACCGAGACTCTGGACCCTAGAGCAGCTGTACCCACGCAAGCGGAGAATTTTCAGTTAGGAACATTTCACCAGGTACAACAATAACATTAAAAAGTAGAGAGGTAGTAGGGGCGCTAAATTCTAGTGTAGTATTAAAACCCTGAGGAAGTTGGCTGAGCCCAACGAAACACGTTACACGGACACAGATACCACGGTGCCTACCTTGGAATAATTTAAATTATGCGCATATGACATTATAGTTTAATGTCCACTCCTTTTGTGAGTATATTTTAATCCATTATTTGATTTCTATTAAATGATTAATGCACTATGATTTGGCTCCTGCCTTTCTTATCATCTTATTACCGCGGGTAACACCGTCCATCGAGGGCCAATACTTTGAGAGACGAGACCCGAGGAGAATACGGAGAAGGAAGCAAGAGCGACACATCTGCCAACCAAGTACGTGCAGCAGACACGAGGCGCGCCAACCACAGAACACGGACCCGCCAGCACAGCGGGAGAAGGAGAACGCAACGGGAGGACAGACGGCAAACTCACAGACACTGAGCTACTGAATAGTGAGCCTATACACCCCAGCCTCTCACCCACCTATGCTCTAACGCTTTGAGGACATATTAACTGATACACTGGGAACAGTTTACCACTATACCGCAAACATCAAAGGAATTAGGAGAGCGCCAGGACCAATATCACCCTATACAGGGTGAGACCCTCTTTTGCTCCACAACAATAACATGGTTGCTGATTTCTTGTTTCAAGAGATAACAGTGGGGGGGGGGGACTTGAGGGGGTGATTTATGCAAATTACATCTGAAGATCCACCCCTGCCTAATCAAAGCCACTATTCATAGGGTTACTAAGGATGGGGCAGGACTTGATGTCATCAAACCCCACTCATCATTAGTAACACTCTGTACTTGAAGTAGTGATTTGCATTTAAATCACAGCCTCAAGATCCAGGTGATTTTCTGGCTAAAAAATATAGATAAGAAAATTGAAATGATAAAACCTACACCCCTCCCCCCAAGTGTCTATGATAATGCACTTATAATGCATACGTAATAAAAAGCAAATAGTGCTGTATTAGAGTTATGGTGATTCTCTGAAAATGATCTACAATGTAAAATTGGCCAGATCCAGACTTAAGGTCCCTTTTTACGTACGCAAGCGTACCATAGTTACGCACTACTAAGTATAATGCACTCCCCCGGGCACTCCCTTACACGCACGTAACTTACCTGATTTACGTGTTCAGAATCCTTCCTTAACTTTTCCTTACGTATGGCCTTGTCGTATGTAAGTGCCTGTCCCAGCCCATGCCTCTCTCCAACCACAATGCGTATATTCAGGTTGCGTAGGGATGTAACGCCCTATCGTATGTACTTAAGTACAAGTTACGTACAATCAGCATTACGATACGTAACATCTGGCACACGCATGCGCATTGCGTTCTCACTGTCAGATTTTCACATATAGCAGGTGTAAATTATGTGTCGTTATTATCCTAAGTCTGGATCTAGCCCAATGTTCCCGAGAACTAAATAACTAAATTTACAGGAAATAGAGCACATATTCAGGATACATGTCGATCCTCCAAAGGATCATTCAGCCAAATAAATCTTCAGCCAAAAATACTTTAAATCAATGCTGAAAAATGATGGTGGAGCAGCTGTGGCTGAAAACTCACAGCTTGCTCTATTTCTGCCTCACAAATACAAAAGAAAATCGTGTTCATGGGGAATATTTGTGGCTTATAAACCATAACGCAGACTTCCCATTAGTCCTGATTTTGGCCCTGTAGTCCCAGTTATTGTTATGGAATTACAACCAGAGATTTATAGTCCTTTGTGACTGGCTGGATGATGCTCATGAATGCTACGGAGCATTGTCTAGGTCAGGGGTTCTTAACCCGGTCCTCAAGTACCACTAACGGTCCAAGTTTTTTAAATCTCCTGGCTGGAGGTGAGCTCATAACTGACAGTTACATTTTGAAAGCTCCACAGGTTTTGCAGGGAGACCTACAAAACATGGACCGTTAGTGGTACTTGAGGACGGGGTTGAGAACCCCTGGTCTAGGTCATGAATGTGTCATACCCTCCAACATGACCCATTTCATTAGGTACAAAATACTCTGCTCCTCAGATTCCAACTGTCAGTTACTATGGTAACCACCTTTGTTGAAGAGGTAAATAGTTTTTTTAAATATCAGTTTATTCAGTTAAACCAGGTGAGTGACAGTTGGAAGCTGAGGGGTGGATCAAATTGTACCTAATGGAATGGGTCATGTTGGAGGGTCTGCTGTGTCTGTAAACTGGTGTTTCCATATGGGATGCCACTGCAATTTCATTTAGTGTTTTGAAAGAGGACTCTCTACAACGTAACATCAGTGGAAATATGACACTGACTGCATGTAATATTCCTACCACACACAGTGCTTTCTGGTGGGAAAATAACAGCATTCTGAAGAGATAATACTGCAATTTAAGGGAATTAAGACCGACACTCAATGGGTGTTCGCGTGTGAATCGCCGGTCAGTTTGAACTGTGCGTGCGTAGTACAAGGACTTCCGCATCGCAATGCGCCTGAGCTGCATAGGTTAACGTATGATTTTGCACTTAGGGCCAGATCCTGAGCTACGTATGCTAGCTGCTGATGTAAAATCGCCAATTTGTATGTACTGTGCATGCACGCAGCAGATGTTACGCAGCGTAACTCTGATCGTACGTAACTTCAGCGCAAATACGAACGAAAGGGCGTGTCTTCCATACGACACCCGGAGATACGCTTTGTAGGCATTGTGTAGGGTTAGGCCGTTAAGTACGTCAATGCATTACGTACGTCCATAATTACGCTTGGAAAAGTTAAGGTCGGGTTTGGCAAACATAAATCGAGTAAAGTGCGTACGGGCGACGGGAGTGTCTAGTACTTACGATAGCGTAAATACGCTACGCCAACGAACATAAAAACAACTTCGGTCTGGATCTACCCCTTAATTCCAAGAAAGTTTAGACCAGACCCAGAACTAATGTTTTTCAGTCATTACATTATTTTCGTTTACCATTTCACACCTAGGGCTGAATTTACTAAACCGCAGAAAAAGTCAAGTGCAGATGATGCCCACAGCAACCAATCAGGTTCTAGCTGACATTCTCTAGTATGTAATAGTAAAATGAGAGCTAGAATCTGATTGGTTGCTATGGGCAACTTCCCCGCTTTTCCTTTCCTGCAGCTTAGTAAATCTGGCTAGATTAAGATTTGTAAGTCATTTAGTAACAATTTACAACTTTGTCCGTTGTTACTGCGAATGTGTACGGGAGGAGATCCGCACTGGAGCCCAGCACAAAACATACAGTATTCCATACTGTATTCCGCCGTGCGTAACTGGTGTGCACACTGTGGGCGGGGGGAACCATGCTGTCCCTATTTTCTGTGGGGCGGGTGCGTAACATTTCAGGTAGGAGTTAGAACCTGAAAGGTCTGTACAGGAGAGGAGGGTATTACCCTTGAACGCACAGACGTGTGTGTAATTCAGGAACCGGTCCTATGCCATTTGTTCACCGATCATTAGTAGTAAACGCACCATGCTCAGGGATTGCCTTGTCATAAAAATGGATTTGTTTACTAAAATAAACTTAAAAAAGTTAACAAGTGCAATAACATTAATACTACTGGTCCGGAGTCACAGTTACGCAGTTTTCGTATTACGTACGTTGTTTTAAGAATTGAGCTACAACGCATGCATAGTCGCTTATTTATGCTATCTACATACCATTTCTGTGTCTTTCTATGTCTTCAGACCGCGCTTACGCAATCTACGTACAGAAATGGTATGTGGATAGCATAAATAAGTTACTATGCATGCGTAGTAGCTCAATTCCTAAAATACCGTACGTATGACGCAAACTACGTAACTGTGAATCCAGACCATTACTACTATACCAAATGGTGTTTTCTATATCCAGATGATATATTTAATGAACACTTTTTATATTATCCATTTTATTATTCTGCAAGACACCACACAGGTTGGGACGAATGTACTGCTAATAAACACAGACAACCATTAGAAAGCAAAAGTAACTTGCATAGTACAAGCTGCAGGAGGGTGAAGACAATTAAATACATTAAATGCATCTGAACATACACTGCTTTAGCTCCCTTTAAAGCACCAGAACCCAAACCCCCTGCTAATGTTTTTAACATGCTAGGAAGGGGCCCAAAAAAGGAATGGGGGAGGGGGATTCCCTTGCTGCCACAGCTGAGCTGGATTATGTCCTGGGAAAGTAACTGTATAGTTTATAGAGGTCTGTGCAGTCATAATCCTGCAAGGCTGCATCCACAACACTGGCTGTGACTGTATCAGCAGGCAACCAGTGGAGAGAGGCCCCAATAAGAGCTTCCAGAACAGCTCCCATTAGGGAAGGTAACAGACTCAAACCCCATCACAAGGAGGCGGGGCCCGTGTCTGGATGGGTGAGACTGGGTGGAGCCAGGTGGGACTGGGGGCGGAGCTGGGCAGGACTGCTGCCCAATAGAATCTGTCAGAGGATGGCAGCTAAAAAAAACAGCGCTCAGCATTTCATGTACGAGTATTATGCTGTAGCGCTCATACACGCAGTGACAGTCTCTCACAGTGCAGGGGGAGCCTGGCTCCCCTCTTCTCTCGGCCCCGTAGCAGCTGCACCCCTTGCATCTCTTGTAGTTACCCCCTGACTCCCATTAACATAAGTGACATTATCATCTGAAAGTAAGCCTTCCCATATTATATCACAACTAAAGTAACGTACGGCATAATCTAAAGCACGCCAGGGGCCAGATTTACTAAGCTGCAGATTTAGAAAAGTGGAGATGTTGCCCATAGCAACCAATCAGATTTTAGCTGATAATTGCAATCCCATGCTGCCAAGTATCAGCTATGCCGGTGCTGGGGTTTGTAGTTCCACAGCACCAGGAGTACCTCAAGTTGCCTCTACCTGATCTAAACCCAGATCCTGTGTCCTGTGCCGCCCCTCACACGCAAAGGACAGCTGTCAGCAGGACCCTAGCTTAAAATTCCTGCACCGTCCCCATCTCACTGTACAATCTGCATACCTCCCCCTCCCATCAAGTGCACTTCATCGACGCTTACTGCCTCGTCCTACCTCGTCATCAGATATCATTCTATTACAGAACGCAGGATCTCTCTCGTAGCGCGCATCACATGTGCACTAACACAAAAGCGGGCCGTTATCTGCTCTTTGCGAACATAAAAAGGCCCTTTGGATGAAGTCTGTATCCTGTCCAAACTGACCATATTCATAGTTCTAGGAGGCTCTATGTACTTCTGCTTCAGTTTGACTAATATTGGGCCAGATACACACATAAGAACGCATTAGAGGGCATTAGGGGGGGATTCAGAGATACGATTTTCACGCAACATAGGTGCGTATATTTAGGATCTTAAAAAATTCGCATAAACGGAGTGACAGTCTCTCAAAGTGCAGGGGGAGCCTGGCTCCCCTCTTCTCTCGGCCCCGTAGCAGCTGCACCCCTTGCATCTCCTGTAGTTACCCCCCTGACTCCCATTAACCATGGTTGCCAATGACTGTCAGAGAGATTTTGATAGCACTATCAAGGCTGCACCAAAAGGGTGTGTCCTGTAGTGTCAAAGGGGTGTGTTCTATGAATAGCTCCACCCATGGGTGTGTCTAACACTGCCAGGCAAACTATTTCTCAATAAGAAGAGCAGCATCAGTATTTATTGATTGATAAAATGTGACTGAATAAATATTTTCAGTATTTATTGTGCATACTGTGTCTACAAGATCAATGACTTCTTCATCTGCCACCTCCATAGACCTTAAGGCCAGGAAAATAGGACACAATTTCTAAATTCTTTCATCATACTGCAATGACTTCTGTAACTGAATCAGCATCAGGGAGATTGCTCAACACTTCAGGGAGTCAGGGAGATTACCCGCTCTTCTTACTAAGATGCAGATTTAGAAAAGTGGAGATGTTGCCAAAAGCAACCAATCAGATTTTAGCTGATAACTGCAATCCCATGCTGCCAAGTATCAGCTATGCCGGTGCTGGGGTTTGTAGTTCCACAGCACCAGGAGTACCTCAAGTTGCCTCTACCTGATCTAAACCCAGATCCTGTGTCCTGTGCCGCCCCTCACACGCAAAGGACAGCTGTCAGCAGGACCCTAGCTTAAAATTCCTGCACCGTCCCCATCTCACTGTACAATCTGCATACCTCCCCCTCCCATCAAGTGCACTTCATCGACGCTTACTGCCTCGTCCTACCTCGTCATCAGATATCATTCTATTACAGAACGCAGGATCTCTCTCGTAGCGCGCATCACATGTGCACTAACACAAAAGCGGGCCGTTATCTGCTCTTTGCGAACATAAAAAGGCCCTTTGGATGAAGTCTGTATCCTGTCCAAACTGACCATATTCATAGTTCTAGGAGGCTCTATGTACTTCTGCTTCAGTTTGACTAATATTGGGCCAGATACACACATAAGAACGCATTAGAGGGCATTAGGGGGGGATTCAGAGATACGATTTTCACGCAACATAGGTGCGTATATTTAGGATCTTAAAAAATTCGCATAACTGCGCATGCGTAGTAATAGTGCAACGCCGTCTACGTAGAGGTTAGGAGCGTAAATTCGCTAAGAGCGTAACGTTGAATCGATCGCAAGCACTTAAGATCTTAAGTGCTGCGAAAGTTAAGATCTGAAGGATTTGCATGGAAATGGGAGGGGGGAGGCAGGGAGATGAGGGAAAGTGGGCGCGGGCTGACACTTAGGATCTTAAATAAACGCTACTACTTCACTTAAGATCTCAAATGACAGCGCAGAGTAAGGGTTGCTCAATGGTGTCTTATTTTAAAATCCGCCGCTGTTTGCAAGGGGAGTGACTGTTTATGCAGTGGGCTGTAACCTGCTAAGATCTGAACTAAGGTGCGTATATTTGCGATCTTTTTGCAATCGCATCTCTGAATCACCCCCTAGGTTCTTAAATAAACGTAACTAGTAGCAAGGCAGCTCCCTGGCACGCCCCCGGTTTTCAGGTTCTTAAGAGGCTTACAAGTGCCATAGGGTTCCCTTAACTGATGGTTCGCATTTGTGTGCTTAGCGCGTCTAATTACGAACGTGACTGCATAACCGCGCCTCCTTTTGCTCATTTTAATGCTTCCCTCCACCCAATCTTCTTATCTGCCGAGTTAATTATTCGCGGCAAGCCCCTTCCTGCGTAAATTACTACAAACCTAGCGACTTTACGTTCGTTGTGTTTAATCACGGCATTTGCGTTCCCAAGTCCAATGTAGATTGCGTATAAAAGTTACTACGCATGCGCGGTATATCTTCTTAAATATACGCACCTAAAACCACCTAGATTCTGTGAATCAGGCTCATTGACACTTTCAGTGCAGGCAGATGACAGACAAAGAAATTCTACTGTACTTTGGCCATTCCAGAAAGTGTGTCCTTAGACCCCATCAGGACAAACAAATGCTCAGCTTCTAATTGACTTAGCTTCCGGAGAATACATTCTTCAGTCAATTATTCAGTAAGTGTTCTGATTTGGATTTTTTGCTACAAGATGACCTTTTTATTATTGCATTAACAAAGTACATTATTAATGATGAAAACAAGATTCTGCATAACAAAAAATAAAAAATAAACTATAATAACGCACACGGTCACATAATACATTTATAGAAAGATGAGGTCATTTGTTTCACATCCTTATTTTGCTGTATTTAACTCTTTTTAAACCCAACACAGCATAGATGTAATTGATTCATGAACATACAGAGCCAGATGCAGCCATCGGAATTCAGAACGATCAGGGGTGGAATGTGACAGGAGGCGGGGCAGAGACTGAATGGTGTCATGTGGTACTGGGGGCGGGACTAGGTGGAGCCAGGATAGAGCTGGGCAGGGCCAGGCGGGTCCACTGCGTGAAAGAAGCTGTCAGAGGATGACAGCTTAAAACAGCGCTCGGCTCTGCACGTGTGAGCGCTGTTTATAAATACACTGTGAGCAGCTCTCAACTGTTAATGTGTTTATAAACAGCGCTCAGCATTCATACATACTGTTTTAAGCCGTCAACCTTTGACAGCTTGCTTACAGTGCAGGGTGAGCGACTGCCACAGGACCCCGTCTCCTCTGGCCCCCAATGAAGCCACACCCATTACGCACCACTACAATTATGCGGCTGAGTACGATCGATGCTGCAATCCATGAGGTGACCGCATCAGACAGTGGAGCATGATGTCCCATGGTGGGGCTTTGTAAAGCATACAGTAAGGGTTTGGCTTAGCCCTAACATACGATTCTGCGTTACGCACCAGCCCCATTTCCCGTGGGACAGGCGCATAATACTTATAGCAGCGTTCTTGGCTCGTAAGTCCTGCGTGTGTGACGGGAAATGTCCTACCCTTGCACTTCTACGTCCGGTTTCACAGTTACGTACGCATGCGCAGTAGCTCAATTCTTAAAACAACATACATAAGACAAAAACTACGTAACTGTGAATCTGGACCATACACTTTCAGGTTTTTTACGCATGTGCAAGTCCATGGCATACGGAAAGACTTGCGAGTTTATCTACGGACACATTTATGGATCCAACCAATAGTCAGTGTACCTGTGCTTTATTATAAACACAATGCATAGAGACGATGGATTTCTGCATTCAAATCAAATATTCCTACAAGAAAAAACCCATAAAACCACTAAAACAACACAATTGGAAAGACTCGTCTTGCACTGTGAGTCATCGCATTGGATTAACCTGATTTCTCTTTCTTTCCTCCTCTGTGAAGCTTTGTATTATGTCAGAAGTCATGAAGCTAGATTATAATGTCGATCCTACGCACAATTGGTGTGTGGCAAAAGAACCGATAAAATTTAATGTCTATGGTCAAAAGTATTCATAAAGCAAAGAGCTGAGAAGTCACATTTCCAAGCGCAAATCTAAATAACAGTGAAAAAATGCAAAGAATAACATGAATTGCCCCTGAAAATCAACATGGTTATACCCAGGTGTAACTTTCCACCTGATAGCTTATTCTTTTCAAACGCTTTATTTATCCTATGTTCCTACCACTAACCTACCCTGTGCATAATACAATGTTAGATCAGAGCTGTAACAAAAACCATAGAAAGAGTTGTTCAATAATGTCGGTATCTAAAGGATAGCAATGGCAATGTTTTCAAGTAAACTGTGAGCATTTTTCGTCTGTATTCAGTTCCGGCTCAGGTGCAATTGCGTGAGCATACCCTTACTGTACACTGACCACGTGTCTCCCATAGCTCCCAACATTTAGAATCCCGAAAGTGGGAAAAAATAAGCACCGCCACAGTTTCGTCCAAATCCTCCCAGTTCTACCCACGAATGGCCATATTTGGTCAAAACCCTGCCCATTTCCCCATAAGCCCTGCCCCTTTGTCAGCCGCCAATTAAGACTGTCCTGCGAAAACTGGAACAGTTGGGAGGTATGGTCTCCACCCCTTCCCCCCCACAAAAAGCCTTTGCAAGAACACATGCTGTCACAACACCGGTTGCTTTCAGGTCTGGCTTAGCCGCAGTTACATGCACACAGTGATTGGGCATAGTGCAAAATCACACCAAGAAGATACTCTAAGCCAGTGTTGGCTAACCTGTGGCACTCCAGAAGTTGTGAAACTATAATTCCCAGCAAGCTTTGTCAGATATCTGCTATGCTTTTGCAGTTAAGGCATGTTGGGAGTCGTAGTTTCACAACACCTGGAGTGCCACACTTTAGCCAACACTGCCCTAAGTCATCGGCGTATATTCACTTCTGAATCTGCCACATAGTCACATACTGCTCGTACGTCACAGACACAATGGGCCTGATCCAGAGCTACGCTGGCCCGCTGTCCGTAAGTACGGCCAGTATAGCTCTGGTGCACTCCCCCTGTCACTCCCCCTGTGTGAGCGTAGTTACACACAGTTATGCCGGCTGAAGGCTACTCTAACTTCAACCGGCGTAACTGTGTCTAACTACGCTTACACAGGAGCGTAACCGCCGAAACCCTGAGCCATGGATTACGCCGGGTAACATCTGCCCGGCGCATGCGCAGAACGGCTAAAAAGCCGTTCTTACACATAAGGCCACCGTAAAAACGACGGCGGCTGTAGGGCTGGATCATGCCCATTAACTCATTTAAATGTAAAACCGGGACTGAAACAAAGAAGAAATCCGTTCTATCTTCCGGTAACTTGTTATACGGTACGTAATAGACTGAGTGCCATTAATTAATGTGTCCTTGTACAAAAGCTATTGATCCAGCCCCTGATTGGTAAATAAAACATAAAACCATAAGCATTGTTTGCCTGTGATGTATTATTATTGTAAACAGCCGAGATCACAATCAATAATTTATTTCAGCATATGCAAAATTAACTTTCTGTAACCTTAAACTTCATCGTCATCTGATCTTACAAATCTCAGCTAAAAACGCTGGAATCGGTGTCACGCCAGTGTATATAACTCATTGCAAGTCATCGCTGCCAATTATTTAATGATCATTGGCATACATATCATTACTGCGAACCAACTACACTTAATTGCTGACTGTGGCACCGGCTGAAAGGGAACACTTTAACACTGAAAACATCATCGTCTAACATAACAATACAATGTTTACATATTCACTAGCCATTGTCACGCTGGGTATAAAGTTGCTCTTGTCCTAATCGTTTATGTTGTCTTGAATATTTCATCTGCTAATTGGCGAATAGCCCTCATTTGTTTATACGAGGAACGAAAAACAGGTCTGACGCTGCATACCATGGGATAGAGTGCTGGACCTGTTTTTTTACTTGTATTTACACAGTGGTCACTTCTGGTCTTTGGCTGCAACTCTTCCATTTCATATACACTTGCACGCATTTTATGTGTTTGAGCAGAAGCGCGGCCTAGTATTTTCTTGTTACTGTTGTATAATTTGTTGGCCTCCTCCAGATCATACATGTGTTGTCCCACATGCTCAGCTCCCAACATTAAGTACCCCGAAAACAGGACAAAATAAGAACCTCCCCACTCTGCCCAAACCACCCAGAGAGAGAGAGAGAAAAGAGAGAGAGAAATGGTGGGAATTAACAGGTCTGGGGCTCCGGTACGAATGGCCAATTTTGGAATCGGCTGTTTTCTCTCCAGCCAGTTACGAACTGGCTGGGATTTCGATTCGATCCACAGAGCACCGAAAGCTCCATGGTCTGAAAAGTTGTAAAAAAAAGATCCCTACTCCATTCCCTAATTCTTACCCTAACCCACCCCTCTCACTACCCTAACCTTAATTCTCCCTTCCTGGCAGTCTGACCTTAACCCTCCCTTAATTGCAGCCTGACCCTAACCCACCATCTCCCGCAGCCTGACCCTAACCCTCCCTCCCCTCCAGCCTGACCCTAACCCTCCTTCCCCTACAGCCTGACCCTAACCTTCACTACCCCACACAGATATTTTACTCACCTGTTCCTGGTCCGGCGATAGCAGCAGCGGAGGTGCGGCTGCGGGATATCGGTAAGTGTGAAAGTGAATCCTGACCCTAACCCACCATCTCCCCCAGCCTGACCCTAACCCTAACCGAACGGCATACTCACCCATTCATAAAAAATAAAAAAAAATCTGCATTATTCGAAATAGGGACATCAGATGTTCCAATTTCGGAAAACAGATTTTCTTAGCGGGGATTGACAATGGAATTAATGAGGACAAGGTAGAGAGAGGGATGATGACAAGAGGGAGGAGGACCCTGCTTATAAGAGCTACCATGCTAAGTGGGAGGGGGTGAACAAACAGGGAGGGCAGGTAAGCTTAGGTGGAGGAAGGGAAGGCTAGACTGAAGAAGTTGGTTTTGAGGGAGCATTTTAAGGATTGGAGGTTGTTGGATTGTCTGATAGGTTGTGATAGGTTGATCTAGTGCAGAGGGGCAGCCCGGGAGAAGTCTTGGATTCGAATGTGAGAGGTAGTTCAGGTTGGAGTTGAGGCAGCGGTCACCAGCAGACCGGAAAGTTCGGGCAGAAGTGTGGATGGAGATAAGGGAGGAGAGGTAGGGAGCGGTGGAGGAGTAAGTGTAAGTTGTGTTGAGGAGCTTTAAGAGAATTCTGAAAGGAACAGAATGCCAGTGTAGAGATAGACAGAGAGGGTTGGTGGAGGCAGTGCATTTGGAGATGTAGAGGACTCTAGCAGCAGCATTCACTATGGAGTGTAAGGGAGCGAGATGGACCACAGGGAGGCCAGAGAGGAGAATGTTGCAATAGTCGAGACGGGAGATAACCAAAGAGTGAAAAAGTGTTTTAGTGGCATCTGCTGTTAAGAAGGGTCTGATGTGAGCTATGTTGTGGAAGTGAAAGCAGCAGGACAGTAAGAGGGAGCGGATGTTGGAGGTAAAAGAAAGTGAGGAGTCAAGAATTCAGGACTAAGGCTGTGAAAGGGGAACATCTTGGGCCTGTCAACTGCAGTCAGTTGCAAATAATACATTCTACTATTGCTATTTTAACCCAGTTATCTCTTCCAAAGACTGCAACCCATAGATGGGGGTGGTATGTGATCAGAAAGTCTACTGATTAACTTTCCTCTATATGACAGGGTCATTAAGTTGACCTTGTAGGTGCTGACACTTACAACAGTCCTAACCCTAACTAATATATAACCTACTAATTACATTCCTCAGAATGATGTGGCTGCAGCAGAGGTCAGCAGGGCACAAGCAGAGATGGCTCAAGAGGTCGAAGAGGAAAGGCAGAGAAAAAAAGTGAACAGGACAAAGTGGAGGAAAAGCACAAACGAGATGAAAACAGACAAAGGAGAGCAGTGGGGAGTGACAGGAACAGGACAGAGCAGAGGTAGAGAAAAGAAGAGACGAAGACAGATCAAAGGAAGAGCACAGAAGAGATGAAGACAGAGCAGTGGGATAGACAGAGGAGAGCAGTGGGAGAGACAAGAGAAAGGACAGAGCAGAGCTAGAGAACAGAAAAAGGAAAAGGTCAGAAAAAAAGAAGACAGAGGAGGCAGCACACAAGCCAGAGAGGAGGGGAAGGGGGGGGGGGGGGGCAAACGGGG
>WWET01001644.1:307274-321557 GCA_011038615.1 Limnodynastes dumerilii
TTAAGATTAGGTTCTTAACCTTCTATACCCCCCCCCCCCCCTTGGAGGGTTAAGGTTAGGCTCTTACCCTTTTATACACAACACACTTGGAGGGCTATTTTGTGGGACTTACCCCTAAATCCAAGCCAGGAGGGTTAGACACATACCACTCTATCCACAGCACTCTCAGGGGGGTTAGTGTTAAGTACTTACCTCTCTATCCACGCCACCCTCAGAGGGTTAAGGTTAAGCACTTACCCCTCTATCCACACCATTCTCAGAGGGTTAGGCACTTACCCATTTATAGTGATTGAGGAAATAAATCATGCGCTCAGGAAAAGATCACCTGCAGCTAATCTAACACACCAAAGGATCTACCAATCCCCAAACAAAATATACCATATATACATCATATATGTCAAAATCAAGGTGTGAGGATAAAGCGCTAGGTGTACCCTTAAAACACTCTACTCTGGGTGTTGGTGTATCAATAGATAATAATTAAACAAAAGAATAAATGAATAAATAGTTCAAATGGTCCCAGTTGGAAAAAAGTTCTCAAACAATAATCCAAAATGAATCCTAAATCCGATGGTGACTCTGCAGACACTCTTGCATACCGATGACCCCCCGCCAGGGGATATGTGCATGTAAAATGACAGAAAAAAACAAAGAGGTAATAGCAGCATTGAAAAGTAATCCAAAGTCTAATTTAACAATCTAAAATATCTCCAAAACAAATTATATAAAAAGTATCAGTATCTCCAAAACAATATAATAAAAATAGAAACGTCAATACCCCAGAGACGGAGTCCTTTGGGGAGAGAGATGCGCGCAGTGTCGGTGTGCCGGTCCTGGGACTGAGATAACTTCCACGTGCGGCGTCCTCTCACTTCCACGATCTCCTTCTGCTGCGGGTGACTTCATAATTGTACTGTTGCTGACGCATTTCGGGAGCAATCCGCTCCTTATCTCTCCCCGAAAGACACCGTCTCTGGGGTATTGACATTACTATTTTTATTACATTGTTTTGGAGATACTGCTACTTTTTATATCATTTGTTTTGGAGATATTTTAGATTGTTAAATTAGACGTTGAATTACTTTTCAATGCTGCCATTACTTCACACCTTGATTTTTACTTACCCATTTATCCACACAACCTTTAGATTGTTAGGGGGATTTTTACTATTTGTTCAATCAATATAAAATTTGTTGACCGTATGATACTGTCGACCATCTGGATTCGTTCAAGTCACTGTCACCTATGTGAATGGCAACATATTGTATCACACCTCTATTTGTAAGTGACAGATATGAATATAATTGCTGATTGGTTGTCCTGGTTCTATGCAGCAAATATATGATTGGCTGTTGCACGCTCTTCTATTGATATTACACTGTCTTGATCCCACTATACTGGATTTAAATAGTATGGAAACTTGGAGTAACGTAGGTCATATATTTTGCACTTAATTTGAAATATTTATTCAGCTAATACAGTCTTTTAGAGGTGTCATCAAACATATAAACAGTAGGGGCCTACGGGGTAAATGCCTTCCGGCCCGGATCATCGGCCCTCTCTATGTGCATTTTCACTTTCATCAAGGGATTTGCAACAATCCATCCCATTCGCTGTCCTTGAGCCACCTTCCTCCAAATATGAATAATGCAATAACGTCTATATCTGAATCCACAGCCAGAGAGAGCTCTCCTTGTCTTCTCCTCTAAGCACTGACTGAGGATTCTGATACCTGAAAAACGGACACACTCCTGACATCTGTCAGGAACAAAGTGACGCGTGACATGGTTTCATGCACAGGTACAAGGCCTCTCGCTAAACCCATGAAGGGAACATGGTCTTAATTAGACACTACTGAATGTATTTATAAGACAACTTCTTCCATTACCATCTCATCAACATCGAAAGCAGGCAAGACGCCTGTAACTTACAGGGGGTTAAATATAAGAAACATTGCACCTTCAGAGTAAGGTTATATTTATTGATTTACTGGTTTCTACACTCCCGTCTGCAGATTTTATTGAGCACATTGCTGTACCCCTATGCTTTGTGCTGTGCTGTTATGCTGGGGATAGGATCAAGGTTGCCACCGGAAATTGGGGGGGGCCCAGAATCCGGAACACGGCAATCCACCCAAGGTGACATCACACACAGGTGAAGTGCCTGTCCTCTCTATGCGTAAGCCCACTGATGGGCAGCCTGTTACAGCTCTCCAACAGCTGGTATCGGTGGTAGGAGACGGGTGACAGTGACTACTGCTGATACCTGCTGATGGAGAGATGAAAGGAGTATTGGTGGGCCCCCCTCTCTCTCTGGGCCTGGGACTCCAGTCCTGATAGTCCCCTCCTGATGGCGGCCTTGCATAGGATTCATTAAGTAGAGCTTTCGTTGGCATGGCCCTTTGCAATGACAGTAAAACCCGCCTGCTGATATAAAGACATGGCTAGAAAACATGATTGCCCCCTAGTGAAAGGTCCTGATATTGGTTCCACACACAGCTGATTGGCTGTATGAGTCTCCTGTCTATCACTGCACTGATTGGTTACACAGGCCTCCTGTCAATCTTGGCAGGAGGCCCGTGCAGCTATCTAATTTGCTGGCTGTAGAAACTCTGGTTAGTAATGTGTGGCACCTCCGCCTCCTGGCTGGAGTTTACCCATATGTCTGACTCCATAATTACCAGCAAGTAATGGAAGGCCTGTATCTCACAGAATGCAGAGCTTTCATTACTGCTATTCTTGCTGATTATTATAGTCAGACAGATAGGAAAACACTGGCCAAGAGGTGGACGTACAGGTCCAATAGTAGAGCCAAACCCTAGCATTTGTGGATCCTATATTAGGGGCTGATTCAGAGCAGCACTTACACCTTTTTTTAGGTGTGAGTGTAGACCTGAGCTATACCATGTTGAACCGCAAGGGGGAGGCACATTTACATTGTAAAACCAGAATTACAATTGAGAGGTGAGGTTTCTTAGCTCAACTCTAATTTATAGATTAAACATAAAGCTATGCAGTATCTGAGTTCCATGTGGAAAAGTAAAGTATTTTCCCTGCATGAAAAATATTTAAAATTAATTTTGCTTCCACATCTTAAATTTTCCTCCCTTTGCAGTTCAGAATGGTATTGCTCAGGTCTACACTTGCACCTAATGAAAGTTGTAGAGAAAAAACAGAGCCTATGGCGCTATATGGGAACTAGCTGCTGTTTGGGAGATTTTGCTAATCTCCCCAAAGATATATATAAAAAAACACAAGGTAACAGCGCTTAATGAAATATATAAATAAGGATGGTAATGATGAAACTATAAAACGGCAACCTGAAGTAAGAGTTTTATTACAATAAAATAAACACTAAAATCACTAAAGAACTGTGGAGCTAGAATCAACACAAGGGGAACATAATGATTAGAATTCAATCTGGGAAATCCCAAAAAAAGACATAAAGTTCCTCGGTTGCAACTTGTGGTACAATTGACAAGGGGAATAGCAAACAGCCTACCGGGCTCCGGGGCGGAGAAATAGATACAAATAGCAGCAGTTTGTTAAGCGGTTAGAGGCTGGGTATTACCCGATCTTCCGGGAGTTGTAAGAAGCGCCCTTAGTCCTCCGATATAGCCGTTCCAAGCACAATCACTGCAGTTGGTATAGGGGTGGCCACCCTCTGTAAAACACTCGTTCTCCTCGTCCCTCTGATCTCCGGTATAGGCTGTGTTTCCCACAGTAATAAAGTGTCCAATGCAAGGTGCAATAGTGCCAATATAAACTCCACGTGGATATCAAGCTTACGCGTTTCGTTCGTCCAGCGAACTTTTTCAAAGCAATGTAATGATCCTCAACAGGTTGCCGAATAAATAGAGGGAACTCTGGTGTTGCTTAATTAATTAGTTGACATCACTCAATATGAGCCTCCTTCTTTTGCACAGCACGGGTTTTTACTTGAAATATAGAGAAAGAAATCACATCATTTTGGATTTATTTTGTTTCTCATAACTGAGGAATGTTGATAGAAGAAGTTATTTATAAGAGGGAGGCAGTTCAGATAGATTAAACTTCAAAATAGATGTGTATTAATCATAGCAATGCGCACAGAAAATTGCCATTCTGGTAGAGTTGGCTAATAATCCTTAAACATGTATTCTAGCTCCACAGTTCTTTAGTGATTTTAGTGTTTATTTTATTGTAATAAAACTCTTACTTCAGGTTGCCGTTTTATAGTTTCATCATTACCATCCTTATTTATATATTTCATTAAGCGCTGTTACCTTGTGTTTTTTTAATGAAAGTTGTAAGTGCATCTCTGCATGTAAGTGCATCCCCTAGCTGTTTTAGAAATCCACCCTGCCCTCTCACCTAATAACTGGATAATTGAATGATTGACCAGTAATTGCTATAGTGAATCTAAGCTACAATGAACAGGTATGTTTGTTTATTATTTTATTTTTTAGCAGGTTTTTATATAGCGCCATCAGATTACTTTACACAGAATATTTCACATTCACATCAGTCCCTGTCCCATTGGGGGGACATTCTAAATTCCCTAACACAGACACGAATAGACTAGGGTCAATTTAGTGTGCAACCAATTAACCTAAAAGCATGTTTTTGGTGTGTGGGAGGAAGTCCATGCAGATACATGGAGATCATGCAAACTCCATACAGATAACATAACTAAGCCACTATGCTGCCCTGTAATAATAGGTAAGGTTTTCTTTGTTGTGTAACGGTCACAGATAATTGCAAAAATAACAGCATCTAAAAGATAACAGACTACCATTTTTTCAAAGAATTCTAAGACAAAATAGATATCTTTTATTATTAAAGATTAAAACAAACAAAAAAAAATTATATATAAAAAAAAAAGCAAGATAGCAGTCAAAACCACCCACACACCCCAAGTATCGGGTACTGGCAAAAAGGTAGAAGAGTGTAGAGGAGAAATAAAAAGCTAAACAAATATTTATGAAGATATCAGCAACCCGATACATTCAGGAGTGGCCCACAGACCATCCAAAGGACCACACATTACACATACAAGGACCAATACATTACATGTATTTAAAGAAAGACTCATGAATCCTACTGGCCAATATTTATTTACTAGCTGGCAGGCTTAGTGGGACATGAGATGAGGATCATTAAGCCCCACCCCCACAGAATCCTGAACAGAGGGAAGAGCCAAAATGTCCCCCTTCCTAATAATACTGCAGGACAATGTATGATAGGTAGCTGCCCGGGAGTCCTAAAATGCATCTTAGAACTACAAACTGACGAGAGCTTATTTTCAGTTGTCTCTATTGCGAAAATGGAAAATTTGAACTAATGAATGTGTAAGTATGCCAAATTACTTACCCAATCATTCATTCAGAAACCACCACCGCAGATCCATTGCACCACCGCACACCTTCTGGACAGGTAAAGTATGACAGGGGACTCTGGGGAGTTTTAGGGTTAGACTGCGGGGAGGAGTCAGACTGTGGGTAAGGGTCAGGCTGCAGCGATGGTAGTTTTTGGGTCAGGCTGCGGGGAAGGGAGTCTTTGGGTCAGGCTGCGGGGAAGAGTCTTTGGGTCAGGCTGCGGGGAAGGGAGTCTTTGGGTCAGGCTGCGGGGAAGGGAGTCTTTGAGTCAGGTTGCAGGGAAGAGTCTTTGGGTCAGGCTGTGGGGAAGAGAGTCTTTGGGTCAGGCTGTGGGAAAGAGATTCTTTGGCTCAGGCTGCAGGGAAGGGAGTTTTTGGGTTAGGCTGCAGCCAAGGGAGTCTTAGGGTCAGGTTACGGGTAAGGGCATCTTTGGGTGATGCTGTAGGGAGGAGAGTTCTAAGGTTGGGGTTAGATAAATACTTTCCATTTGCTGCTGCATCTTTGTCCTGAAGATGATTGATTGCTTATTCTCGGCAAGGCAGAAGCAATCGATTTGAAAGCCAGTTTGGAACTGGCTGAGAGAAAACGACCCTTTCGAAAAAAAGGCCATTCTCGACACTGACCCACACCTTTCACATTTGGTAAATATGATCATATATGTGATACCATAACAGCAGGTTTATTAATCCAGTGATACAAACCATAAGAAACATTAAAAAAACAACAACAAAAAAAAAAAGTGATATTAATTCTGGAAACTACTGGGTGCTCATTAAAACACTAACATAGCCTCCCAGACAATGTAATAAATATGGCACTAATCAATATAATTATAAGCTAATTTTATTAGTCAAAAGATGAGCCTCCTAAACAATATCCACAAAATCTCTCTTACTGTTAAGCTGGATACACACCTATAAAATCTTAGATGGTTTGTGATGGTTCTTACAATTTCACGGACGACTGCGAGTCTCAATGAGAATGCTGATTCAATCGGATTGTACAATCAGCATGATAATTGCATAGGTGTGTGCTCAGCTTAAATCTGATGGGACGTAAAAACTCTCTACCAATAATTCATCAAAGTCTTGAATGATAGGACTATCATTAACCAAACTAGTATCACATTAAAGTCATCCATGAACACATAAGGGCATACAGAATCATTCATTAGAATACAAGGTTTATACCACAATCTTAGAGAACTTTAAAACTCCAGTTAACAAAATTATTTAATCCAGACATTGTGAAAAAACTTAAATAGACGTTACTTTAATCTGTCATCTAAATACACTTAAAAGCCACGCTATAGTTATAACAAGGGCTTCCGAAAAAGCTTTTAACAAAATTTCCTGGTTCAAGTCTAATGAGATTTGGTTGTAATGGAGAATACCTTCAGGCTATCAAGATGCCGTATCTTAAAGTCTCAATTCAAACAATAAATGGAATTACCGCAGCCATGTTTAAAAAAAAGTTATGGCACCAAATGCGGTTTTTCCCTCCCCCTCTCTGTTTTGCGTCCTGATAGCTGAGCCTTTAGTATCTTAAAATCAGAATCAACTCTGGATTTTTGGAAGTAGCAATGAAAAACTCTTAATTAATTAAAATATCTAAATATTCTCACAAATGGTCACACAAGTGACTGGATCCAGACTGAAATAAGCTCATCACTCGCAAGTCTCCGTCCGCAGTGGTGGCTTACGTACACTAAGTGCAATCCTAGATTCCCTACCTGCTGGGTAGGGCCCGTCTCTCGCGCCTATGGAGCTTTCATGTAAATCTTACCTTAAATTTTA
The DNA here is from genome assembly GCA_011038615.1 of Limnodynastes dumerilii. Lineage (NCBI taxonomy): Eukaryota > Metazoa > Chordata > Amphibia > Anura > Limnodynastidae > Limnodynastes > Limnodynastes dumerilii. Next base: position 314,427 of record WWET01001644.1, read on the forward strand.
TAAAAAAGTTCTTGATTTGTGTGAAAGTGAGGAACTAGTTCTTAATAGAAGATTGAACGTAAGGGCTTATCCAGACCATTACAGTACGAATTAAATACGTCCCCCCCTCCCCACCATACCCTGTCATCAGAATGGGATACTTTGCAGAGTTCAGAATCAGATGACGTGCATTGCAATGTGTAACCACCATACCATATGCACAGTGTACTGGGTACAGGGTTGTATTCATTTTACAAGCATTTTTGTCCCTATTCTCAGTCACACACTTTTTATTAGAAGCCAATATATCTACTAATTAATCAAACTTCACAAAGATAAGGCCTTGTGTGGGAATCAAACTCATGACTTGGAACAAGGGCTAATCACTAATGCACTGTGCTGCCCAACCGCAATCTGGAGTAAGTTAAGCCTACACGGCACATTGCCCAAATCCGGGAGACTCAGAACCATTCCTTCAGGTTGCTGCAAAACTAGACTGTAGACTCGGACCTCTCTCTGGGCGGTCAAATCTTGCCCGAGGCCCCGCCCCTGACAATCAATGCTCCTTTTCTTAGTATAATTAGGTATGGGGACAGAGCTTGATGATGCAATAAACTGGAAATAGCGGTGTTGCTAGGCAGGAGGGTGGGACTTGAGGTCATGGTTTGTATGATACCACAGCCTCAAGCTCACGGTAGGAGATTTGCCGGCTCGCCCATACCGACCTCCCAACAGGATTGGTTTGTCCACTTTCACAACCTAAATTCAAATTACAGTTGTGCCCACCCAGCGCTACAAACACCATAATTCTCTCTAATACTGGCCCAACGTGCTTTGGGTATTTCCTTTACAACTTACTAACACACTAAGACAATATGTTTATGCCTTTCTGAACACCACACACACACACACACACTACTTTCCTGACCTGATCCCCTATCCCTGATAGCATAGAAAAAGCATTAAGTTCACTACATGTTTTTGGGTCGTTTTCTTGTTTGAAAATTGAATATATCCCATGTACTAACTAGTGATCAACCTCAAGATAACCTTTAAGTGTTGTATCTGTGCCTTCAAAATAATGAACTCTGTATATGTACAAGTTGTGTTTATGTAACGGTCCAAAAAACTATTTACCCACAATAAACACAGAAAGCAAGTGATGACTTCACTGGTCACATAGGCTGCTATTACACATAGCTCTAGTTTGCTAGACCACCATGTTATCCACAGTAACAATGGACCAGATCCTGAATGACACAGAGGCTAATGTACAAATCTGAGATCTACAATGCGCGCACTTCCCCTGCACCTGACACTGGTAAAGTTAAAGAGTGGACCCACTGTAAAGTAAGAGAGCGGGCCCGTGGTAAAGTAAGAGAGTGGGCCCCTGGTAAAGTAAGAGAGCGGGCCCCTGGTAAAGTAAGAGAGCGGGTCCCTGGTAAAGTAAGAGAGCGGGCCCCTGGTAAAGTAAGAGAGAGGGCCCCTGGTAAAGTTACAGAGTGGGCCCCTGGTAAAGTAAGAGAGTGGGCCCCTGGTAAAGTAAGAGAGTGGGCCCCTGGTAAAGTGAGAGGTCCCATACATGCAGTGGTGCCATATGTGTGGATGATATTAACAAATACACAATGGTCCAGATCCAGAGCTACGCTGGGTGCACTCCCCCTGACACTCCCCCTGTCTGTGGCTGTCTACTTTACAAGGCAGGGTCCTATGAACACAAGTCTACACACCTCCCCTTGAAGGAAGGCTGGATCCAGTGAGGATCCAGCATAAGATCCCCTCTCCAAGCACAGCGGCATCTGAGATCTAAATCTGGTCATTTCTCTTTCCATACCAAAACTCCCCTCAGTTCTACCAATAACACTGCTGTGTGACTGAGCACTTTCACCCTACAACCCGGCTGCTCCATTGTGCCGCAAATCGCCACATCGCATTCCAGCAATGCAGCTTGAAAGAAGACAGCGTAGACGTCATGACTACTCTGGATGTGATTGCTCCAGCGGTGACAAGTAGTATTTTCTCCTAACCCTTACCCTAATCCTCCCCTTCTATCAGCTTAACCTTAACCCTCCATGTCCCGCAACCTAACCTTCCCTTTGTATGAGCCTAACCTTCACCAGAGTGCCGCAGCTTGTCCCCGTAGCCTACCGCAGCCCGCCCGCTGCAGCCTGTATCGGGGTGATCCATACTTCACTAATGGGAACGGCTTAATAGTCAAAATAGAGCCATTCGCTAGAGAAGCCGTTCCCAATATAAAAATATTTGTAATCCGCACGATTACAACACTGATGCAGCCGCAATTCAGCTGTACGGGTCACGAAAATCAACCATTCAGGCAAGCAAATGCACTCTACGGGCCAGATTTACTAAGCTGCAGGTTTGGATAAGTGGAGATGTTGCCTATAGCAACCAGACTCTAGATGTCACTTTTCTGTCTGCTAAAATCTGATTGGTTGCTATGGGCAACATCTCCACCCGCAGCTTAGTAAATCTGGCCGCCCCATGTGTTATACCTGTATATCAGTCCTCAATGTCCTATAGAGTGCTAGCCTCCTCTTACCTTCCAGCCTGTCTGATTCTGCACAGTCGTGTTTTCTCACGATGGTGTAACGCTGTCTAGCTGTACATAAAATGCTGGGGCTAAATAAAACCTGTTAATAAATAAATAATGGGACGATGCCGTCTTCGCAGACTTTCCTATAAGTGTGCTGTACATTTATGGGAATTCAGTACCTCGACCTTCCCATCATCATAACTAGTTCATATGGTGTATACATATGTCATCCATCTTCACATGACCCACAGCAGAGGACTGCAGTGTACACCTCAGAGGGTGTCAGTGATTCTGGGAAACCAGGACACAGACTATTAATGCAGCCTACATACCCCATATCCCTCATTCTACATTTGCAGCTTACTGAACGTCTGCCTTAAGGACAGTAGTCTCCTGGCAACAAAGATTGTGTATTACAAAGATATATATATATATTACCTGGTCCTGGTCACTGTCCACTCGGACCCGTGTGCTCAGCATTCCGGGTACAGGCGCGTTGTCCTGATCACTACTGAAGATCAGACGCAGGGGAACCGTGACCTGTCGCCCCGAGAACCTGTTTTCTTTCTTTCTGTGCATCTCTGTCAGCCAGGTATCTGCAAAGAATCAAAGATAACGTCAAAGACAATACGGTGACACAACAACGGCATACTTGTCCCCCCCTTGGCACATAAATGACATTATTTAAGTATTATAAATATTAAGGATTGCCAAATCAAAGGAAACTTTATTTTCACAGATTGCAGCCAGAAGCGGCCTTTACACTGAATGTCTACATTTGTCTATGCTCTTTAGTCTACATCAGTACAGTTGTTTCACATCGCTGCCCTTGGGATTGACACAGAAGTGCTACAAACTATTGGTACCACTGAACTATACTTTTTCTAGTATTGTCTAATGGTATGGATATATATTTACAGAGCTTAAAGGCAGCTAAAATGATCGAGAAGAATACTGATTAAAAGGTGCAGGAATCACAGAAAGTGACGGCAGATAAGAACCACATGGCCCATCCAGTCTGTCCAGATGTTTATTCTAAACTATACTGACCATAGACACTTTTTAAACTGCAATTTAGTTTAAGATTTAGGATATCCTTATATTTATCCAAAGCATATTTAAACTGTGCTACTGTGTTACCCTCTACCACCTCAGATGGGAGGCTCTTCCAGTTATCAGCTACCCCTTCAGTAAAGTCATTTATCTGCACATCACATCGAACTGACCACCAATCAGTTCATACTCTTGCCTGTGTGTTCTAATACATCTCTTCCTTCAAAAAATGCCACCTTCTCTCTACCTGGCTACACCCCTTGATATGCCAATCAAATCAAAAAGTGTGAGCTCCATTAAAATTATTCTTTTAAATAAACAGATATGGGGCTGATTCAGAGCTGCACTTACACCTTTTATTAGGTGTACGTGTAGACCTGAGCAATACCATGCTGAACTGCAAGGGGAGGCAAATTTATATAGCAAAAGCAGAATTAGAATTAAGAGGTAAAGTTTCTTAGCTGAACTTTACTTTTGCACATGGAAATCACATACTGCATAGCTTTAGGTTTAATCTATAAAATAAAAAAGTATTTTGCCTTCATGCAAAAGAATTAAAATTAATTATCACCCTTTACTTTGCAAAATGGTTTAGCCGAGCTGTACACTTGCACTTGTTTTGCCCTTACTTCAAAACTCTGAATCAGCCCCATGTACTGATATTGGGCCTGATCCAGAACTACGCTTCCCCGCGATTTTACGCGTGGCGGAGACGTAAAATCGCAGTTTCGAACGCACTGCGCATGCGCACCATAGAAAATACGCACATTCACGTAGCGTAATTGTGAACGTATGGGAAATTCACGTATGTGTCACGTAAATACTTACGTGTGGGCGTGCCAATTTTACGTGAGACAACAATACGTTCGATTTACGTGAAGTAGGTGGAGGTTTGTATGTAAAGTGTACAGTATGGGCGTGCTAAGCGGCGTACGTTCACGTAGTCTATACGTCCGTTAGCGGACGTACGCTGTTACGTGTGAAAAAGTTAAGGTAGGGTTTGGGTAGCGTATCTTGACAAAATACGTCCGTGCAAGGGGTGTGCCGAGGGGAGTGTTGCGAACTTACGTGTACGAAAATACGCTCCGCGAATAAACGTACGGCACACGTAGTTCTGGATCTACCCCATTGTAATAATGGCATTAAAACTACCTGGTGCAAATTATTTCATGAAGCAGTTTGATTGTGAAAAAAAAAATACAACAAAAAGAAAAAACAAACTGGATAGATCATTACTTGCTGGTAAAATTGTGCCACCAGTTTCCAAACTCTGCAAAGTTTATCCCGTCGTAACAAATATCAAAGAACCAGCATTGAAACACCTCCAGCCCCTGAATCACTAATATATTTACCTTGGCTGAACTAATCTAGTGCGAAGAAGGGGTGTATTTAAAGACCTGGGGCTCAGATTTAGTAAGCTGCGGGTTTGAAAAAGTAGAGATGTTGTCCATAGCAACCAATCAGATTCTAGCTTTCACTTTCCAATTACATACTAGAGAATGTCAGCTAGATTCTGATTGGTTGCTATGGGCAGCATCTCCACTTTTTCAAACCCGCAGCTTAGTAAATCTGGCCCCGGGTCACTATAACAAGAAAACAACAGAGAGGTTCAGATGAGGGGTACAAGGTAGAAGGGTTTTATATAGTTACAGTTACAAGTGTTTTATATAGATTTATATAGCATAGATTGCCAATACTAATGGTAAAAGTATGGCATTAAGAATGCTGGTCAAGCTGATCAATTTGTATGTGTGTGTGGTCATATGCACAAACTCTACATGGCCCCTTTTAGAACCATGCATTTGTAATGATTAACTGGTTTAAATTATCATTGCAGCCAATGTTCCAGCCATTGGAGGTGGCTGAAAAATATTAGCCTTTGGGTCAAGACTCAGCCTTGCAGTCTTAACTAAAGAAAATAATACACATGGTCCAATGACCAGGTCCTATACAGGCAATGACCCAGGGGGCTGCATACATTCAGATGGTCCTTAATCCAACCATTTTGTTATCACATAAGTACTTTTATTTATCTGTAAATGAACTAAACAGAGCAACAGATGATGCTAAAATCAGCAAAACAAAACAAAAACATTCCATAAATTATTTAACAGAATTGTCCTATACAGTGAGTTACAGGGATTAGTCTCCCAGCAGAGATGTCAAACAAGCACCATAAGGATTACTAGATGTTAGTGGTAATATAACAATATGTATTTTTATTTTCATTTCCTAATTCCAGGCAATGGAGAAACTAATAGATGCAGAAAAGATGCACAATTCTGTGGTGAGGCAGAGATGTTAGATGCAAGATTTAGGCCACTGCATCAGCAGGGATGGACAGCAGTACATTTATATACCGCTTTCTCCCAGTTGTTCAGTATCAGCCCCTGTCCAGGTTGAACCAGGAACCTGTAATTAATCTTAGAAATCCACGTTTTCCTGCCTCGTGTCCAGTTGTCACCACCAGCAGCAGGGCACAAGCATAGGCCTGGTGATTGAGTGCAGGGTGAAATATCCCTGGAGAATGGTCTATTCATTAGCTTCATAAGATGGGGTTGGAAGACTTTAGCATCAAACAGGGGTCATACATGAGTATCATGTGATCAGAGCTTGTGATAAAATACGATCTATATGCATGCAATCTGCACATATGTTACAATCACAAGGTATAGCTGCCATCCTATGATGCATGTCACAAATATAGGGTCTAGCTGCATATAACATGCATGTGCTACTATAATAGGGTCTAGCTGCATGTGCTACTATAATAAGGTCTAGCTGCCATCACATGATGTACATGTCACAATTATAAAGTCTAGCTGCACATAATTACTATAAAAATCACATGATGCTTGTCACAAATATAAGGTTTAGCTGCATGTAATATGCATGTGCTACTATAATAAGGTCCATCTGCCATCACATGATGTGTGTCACAATAATAAGATCTAGCTGCCTGTAACATGTATGTGCCACTGTAATATGATCTAGCTGCCATCCCATGATGCATGTGTTACAGTGATGCAAACGTCCGCATTGGGCACCTGCGAGTTACCTGCTTGGGAGCTGGCATGGACCAGATACACAGATCCAATCACGCAGCACATCCATTGAGCCCAGCACTGTGCAGTATGCATGGCTGGCACAATCCGGGCATGTAAGTGTCTCTATCACAGCGATGTCCTCATGGCAGGGGCTGGTGCCGGGGTCTCCCTGCCTGTCACACTATCACTCTGTCACTGCTGCTGCTGCTGCTGCATTGTGCTCTCCTGCTCTCCTCCAGTCATCCTGTGCTTTTACTGCATTGGGTGGTTTGATGGGGATGAGAGGAATCAGGCACCTCCCAGGTTTCCTCATCCACATGCACAACAGCCACATCCTTACTGCAAGACCCTGCAGAGACAGCCTCCTTCCAGAGAAGGCACTGCATCCTGGGAAATGTAGTCGGCACCTCCCTCCTCATCCACATGCACAACAGCCACATCCTTACTGCAAGACCCTGCAGAGACAGCCTCCTTCCAGAGAAGGCACTGCATTGCATC
>WWET01001645.1:0-27416 GCA_011038615.1 Limnodynastes dumerilii
GCATGCCCTATACTTGCAAAATGTTTTTTTTTTGCAGATCTGTTGCTAAAAACAGATTTGTTTACTGTTGCCATAGCAACAGTAGACACATCTGCACCAATCGGGTGGCAATGTGAAAGACCCGAGTTGAAAACAACCCTGGACCTTTCACATCGCCTCCCTTCCTGGGTGGGACCCGGGAAAAACACTTTTTTTTTTTCTGGGTCGAAAATCCCGGGACCAGACATGCCCCTTTCACATCACCACCAAATACCCGGGATTTTGCTGAGACCTGGGTTTTCTGCGAAAATCCCGGGTATTTGGTGGTGATGTGAAAGGGGTATTAAACAGCTGTGATTACTAAACCTGTCCTCCAATTTGGATGTGATTACCCTCAAGTTAAAGCTGATTTTCTGCACAATATTCATTATGGACCATATTCACAGATCCGGGTGAGGTAGGTGCAGATATAGATTCGCACCTAACTCACCTGTCCAGCCCCTATCCCACCCCCCATTTTTAGGTACCTTATGGCACTTAGGACACACAGACATTGCCTCCTCCCCGCCAATCTAAATCCTGCCCCCTCCCACTTTTACCTAATCCCTCCCCGAGCCAGCATGACAACGCCTTTCTACTTAAAATACTCCGTGTTGTCTTTAAAGACCACACAGAGGCGATCTATGTACCGAACTGGTACGTAGATTGCGTAAAGGACCTACTACACATGCACAGTATTTCCTTTACTAGGGATACGCATCTAAGAAGCGTCTGCTTCTTAGGTGTGTATATGGGCCTATATAACTATAAACAGGGCCAACATAACAATGGCGCTAATGGTACTACAGTCCCAGGCCTCCATATGAAAATAAGCCCCCACACACTGCAGATTTCCAGGCCACGCACTGCAACGCATAAGGCCCACATGGCCCCCAGTCAGGCACTGACTATAAGTTGAATGTTTTGTTAAAAAGCAAAAATAACAAAAACGTTTGTCATTGTGCAAATACATATGGACCTAACTGTATATATGGAGTCTACTGTGATCAGTTGTTTGGCTTTTTCTTTGTTACCAGTGACATATAGATACTATCCTGTGGGTCTGGGATTACAAAGGAGAAAACTTTAATGAATACATGAATAATATATACATTCCCGACCATGTCTTTCTGAGTGCTGGTTTGGAATGCATGCCGGGTATGCACAGCTGCAATGGGATAAGGAATGATTATTGTGTATTTTTCTTTATTTTGTAGTTGTGACATTTAGTCACTGCATTCTGCAGCTTATGTGTAAAGTTTCTGCGATGAAGGTGTGATTATTGACACTGAAATGGCTTTTGGGATACCACCTAAAAACCCTCCACAATGTTTCCAGCTCCTCATCTGGTTTGATGCTTCGTACATTTTACTACACTTGCTTCTGGTAACCTGAGTGTGACCCTTTCTGAAAGCTTAATATTCTTGGATATTCTGAATCAAGGACTCGATATTGATTGATTAAAGCTGTTAATGGATTCACCCGGGATTACCATCTTTAAATTTCATTGTAAAGCATTGGACTTGTGTGGACTTTTTTCCTTATCCTTTGTTTTTCTTTTTGTATATACCCGCTTTCAACTTTTGATATTTTGTGCATTTCTTTTGTGTGTACACAATTTTTGGCTCATAAAAATCTCCTTTTTAATGAGATATTTAGTTTCCTTTTTTTAATTAATTTTTACACACACACACACACACACACACACACACATCCATACACACACACCTACACACACACACACACAAACACACACACACACACACACACACACACACACTACATAATTATAAAAGGTTAGCAATTACAAATTATTGGATGCCTATGCAGGGCAAGACATAAAAATAAAAGAGCCTGGAGAGAGAGGGGGAAATATCAATTATAATATATTACTAATATTTGTCATTGTCATTTGAAATGTAATCAGGATTCAAGCAAGTATAATATATGACTGAAAGAATGCAATAAAAAATCCTGTACGTTCTGTCACACTTCCACCGCGTCCTCAGAAAGCAGTTGCAAACTTTTTAGGATAATGATGGCTCACACTGGCAGGAGATTGTTAGGGTCAAAAGAATAACAAAAAAAGTTGGGCCAGATCCAGACCCACGCACACATTACATGCGTGTGAAGATCTGTAAATACGAACGCATAGCGGGGAGTACACGCCCCCTGCACTCCTCACTCTCGGTAGTAAATCTGGATACTTACGTGTCAACTAATTTAAATGGCTATCTCCACCTATTTGGTGGATATATGAACATCATAATGTGTAAGCCGGACCCTTTTTCGTACCAGCCAGCCTACGTAACAAAGTCATGCGTAATGACGATGTGCGCATGCGCATGTCATCATAGATGACAGGGGAATTACGCATGTGGCATGCGTAATTCCCACCTGGATCTACCCCGTTGTCTGTAAAATCAGATTTCCAGACTTATATCACTGCTCAGTCCAATGTGTGAAATGCAGAGTTATACCTAGTGTCAAGACAACACACAAGAACTGCTAGAAGCAGCTTTGTGAGCTTTTGAATTCTTGCAATGTGATTCTACCCACACAGTGTCCAATGCTCCTAACACCATATAGATACCTTCTTTAGGGCATATGTGGAGACATGCGTTGGCGAGCCAAGCTGAGGCACGATGCTGTGGCCTCCCAGTGTCTGCTGGGATGGGCGCAGCATGTGATGGAAGTCCCGTCCCCAGATGACAAGGGGAACGAGAGGAAGAGGGAAATGTGCTGGGGAATGAGAGGAGACACCAGGACAGGGAGCAGGAGAGATCCTCGTGGCAAGGAGAGGCGGGTATAGGCAACCTGTCTGTTGGAAGGAAGACTATGGGAGCAGGTTATTAGAATTACCTCTGAACCAACAAACAAATGTGTGTTATCCTGGAAACTCCTGTATATGTAATGTTGGGCCTTACGTCCAGGTAGTGTTTTTATTGGAGTTCAATTTGTGTGTTCCTGATCGTGATATTAGGTGCTGCGGCAGGCAGCACAAGGTGCAGCAGGAAGTCGGCTGGAACACCCCAGGGCTGAGTCCAGTAAGGTGTCCTGTGATTCGCTTTCAGGTGGGATTGCAGGGAGAGGTGACAGAATATTCGGTGACTGTAGAGTGCGCATGTGTCAGCTGTGTACGGGACTTATGCGCCGGAAAGCCCAGTGAGGTCTGTCGAGCGTACGCTCAGCCCCGTTCTATAGGCTAAAGTATACACAAGTCCTTTCTCTCACCGGAGAGTGAGAGAGGTCCTCATTCTCCAGGCTATGTCTATGTCTATGTCTGCCGGTTCGGATTCAGCACTAATGAGTTTCTCCTTTAGACTGACGGGTCCATTATAGTCTTCCCAGGGAGAAGTAGACGTCACCTGTTCATTAAAGACCTGAGGCCTGATTCAGAGATCCGGAACTAACGATAGTTCCGTGCGTATATTTAGGGTTGGATTGATTTTGCATCAACTGCGCATGCGTAGTAATAGTGCAACGCCATGTACGTTGAAGTTAAGTTCGGAAATGCCTTAAGGTCGGACTTGTGAATCGGGCGGAGACTAATGCGACCCTAAGTGCGGCGGAAATATACGGACCTAAGGATTTGCATAGAAATGGGCGGGGGGAGGCATTTAGATGAGGGAAAGTGGGCGAGCTTACAGAGTTAGGGCCCTAAATATACGCAACTAATACACATAGGGTCGGAAGTGAGTGCGGCCAGTTAGGGCAAGTCTATGGAGGTGGAAGTTTAGGTCCGGCCGGAGGTTGCGAGGGGAGTGACTGTTTATTCTGGTGGGTGTAACCTGTTCCGACCTGCCACATAGATGCGTATATTTGCGGCTCGATCGCCAACGGATCTCTGAATCAGGCCCCTGGTTGCGAAGCAGATACCCGCAAGTCAACCCAATGAGTGCCTAAAAGTGACCTTCCTTATATAATGTCACATATACGTGCCAACTTTTCATTTCTTCACAGCATGCAAGCGTTTGATGATGTCATTTGTGTCATCAAGCCCCGCCCCCATCCTTAGTCATGACATGGATCACAGCACTGATAGGCAGCTGGATGGTACTTGAGGGATAAATTTCCATTAAACCACATAATCAAACCCCATCCCCGTTATGGCCAAATGCATGGCTTTAGGGAGCAATGACTGAATCTTAGGAATCTCCCAGCCGTTCTAGGAGCATTGGCCAGTATGAAAGTTGAAATGGTTACAAGGTTACATAATGAACATAAAAATCTCTGGATCTTGTGACCCAGTGCTAACAGATCCTTCAGAATCTTCTGCTCAGGGGTCCAAATGCACAGACACCAGAAGTCTAGATCCAGCTGTTTACTAACCAGTTTTTGGACCTTGGTCCGGATTCACAGTAACGTAGTTTTCGTCTTACGTATGTTGTTTTAAGAATTGACCGCGTTTACGCAATCTACATACAGAAATGGTACGTAGATAGTGTAAATAAGCTACTAAGTGTGCGTAGTAGCTCAATTCTTAAATCAACGCACATAAGACGAAAACTGTCAGCCCATCATTATTCCTCAGATTTAACCTTTTAAAATTGTCTCCTGTCAGCGGCTATTTGAGACCTTGTGGTAACTTACAGTGCACATAAAAGACCATAATTAATTACAAACTGTTGCAGGCAACATCAACTCCCTTTCCATATTCCGTGTTCCAGTGTGACAGAGTAAACCTTGTTGCGCTGATAACGGCTTTTGGTTTTATATGAATACAATGCATTGTAATGATTTATTGCCTAAACAAGATAATCTAATGCATTTCTAACAGAAATCTTTTTTCAAATAAGAGTCACTTGAAAGTCAACCATTAGTTACCCTGCATTATATAATCATTTATTTTCAGCAGTAGCCTTGTGGCATAATTGATCTTTATTTTGGAATAAAGCAATGACTACAATAGTAAATTACAGCACAGTACAGGAGGTTTAAGTAAGTCCACATCTAGTTGTCTCTTCTAGCTGCCTGATCATACATTTATGCACTTCTGCACTCTCATTGTTCTGCATGTTACCTCTGCGTAGGTTAAGGTTTTATGTTATGTAACGTTATATTTTTTTTATGCTGTGTGGTTATTTTATGTTATGTCATATTTGTTAGATATGATATTAACTGTGAATTCACACCTTGGAGATGATGCAAAGCTTTGCATCCATCTGTTTTTCAGACGGAAGCAGTGTTTAAAGTGGACATTTAGAGGTGACAATATGGACATTTAGAAATAATAGAAGTGAATGGGGATTTATTGCTTTTTTAATACATAGAGAATGGCTCTGACTGCAGGGGGAGGACACTTGCCTGCCTCCTAGGAAGTATAGTGGATCCACATTGCCATTGCGCTATAACTCAGGATCAGCTCCAATGTGTCTGCTCTTTACTGTCTTTAAGGTGAACCCCTTTATACTTTTGTACCTTTGTGCAGTAAAACTCTCAATCCGCAACCTCAATAAAATAGAATAAAATCTACAAATTTGCTAGGGATTAAAATGTCAACAGTAAACGTTAAGAGGAGATAAGGAAGTCATATGATGAGAGTGGGTTCATGGAAGCAAAACGATGTGTACCCCAAAGACACTTCACCCCCAGTAGAAGTATATTGAGGGCTATTCATGTTTTCTTCCGTTACCATGTCTGAGCAACATTATCGTGTTACCAACATAATCGAGTGTCAGCTTCTAATTCTTGCTGATTTTTTATATGATTTGATCCACAGGCTTCATCATTTTCATTTTCTCATTAAGAACAGATGATTGCCAATCAAGGGTTTGAGCATGCATAATGTATAAATTAGCCCTTTTAAACCTCTGACATAAAACACTTATTGTTTATCTACTTCAGTGACCACTTATACTAAAATATATAGTATAAATTAAGTTTTCATATTTATTTGTCACAGTCAGCCCCCATATTATCCATATGATGAAGTGTTTTCCAAAATATCATTTACGTCAATGCCTGCTGCAGGGTAAGGGGATATTCAATTAGGTCTAAAACGTGAAGCACACATTGGTTAAATCTTCTTGTCTAACTGAATATCCCTTCATGGATAATTGAATCATAAACATGATTAAAGTTACATTTTGCCAGGTAACCATTAACCCACCAGGCTGTCTCAGGAAACTACCCAAACCACACAAACAAGGGAAAATATATACATTTTGTGCATGGTTAAAATAAAACATATGAGTATGCTGGGTTGAGCAATGCTGTCAGGTACTGTTTTGTCAATAAAGTTGTAACTGATCTTACCCAGTCACCTGTACACCTTGATATGGGAATGGACATTTATAATTGCTGGCAGGAAGGAAGAGGGGACACATCTTAACAATGAAACTGACCAGACAGCTGCAGGAGGCTCTAAAGGGGCCTGTTCAATCACTGGGAATGGGGTTCTCCCACACATGGGCAGTCACCATTCTAGCCATGTGACAGACATTAGAGGAAGTGGATTTCCCCACCATAAAACCCGTAGATTGTGCCACAATGGAATTAATTGTGCTGCAGAACATCTAACTATTGGGTCACCCATATTATGCAACAATCCCGAAATGGCAGAGATTGGGGGCTTGTCCAACATGTGTAGTGAGAAGAAAAACCCTCCTACACACAGTCAGCTACATAGAAACTGAGAGGGGTACAGGATCCTAGGATGCATGACCCCATCACAAAATTGCCTCATTCAGAGCCAGATCTGCTGCCTAAGCCCAACACGAGGAGCAGATACAGGGAGGGGCCTGGCAAGACAGGGTATGGAGGATGAATGGGTCTGTGTTATACATATAATAATGAGTGTTATAGGTGTGTGGGGCTCCGGTCCGAATGTCCCATTTCCGAAAAACCAGAGGAGGCATTGCAATCGATCCACTGAGCACCGAGCTTTCAGTGTACCGAAAAGTGTTAAAAAAAAGTCCCCCACTAATTCCCCTTATCTCTACCCTAACCCTCCCCTCTCACTACCCTAACCCTCCTTCCTGGTAGCCTGACCCTAACCCTCCCTTACTTGCAGCCTGTCCCTAACCCACCATCTCCCACAGCCTGACCCTCACCCTCCCTCCCCTGCAGCCTGACCCTAACCCCGCACAAAGAGTTTTAGTCACTACCGGCGATAGTGGCAGCAGCGGCAGCGGAGTGATCTGCTGTTTCCAAATAATCACCCATTCAAAAAAAAAAAAAAGTGGAAAAGCGTAACCATTCGAAAAGTTACGTAGATTACGTAAAAAAAAGATATTACTCATGCACAGTATCAAATATCGGGAAACACCGGACGTGTTTATATGCAATACGTCTGGTGTTGTGAATCCGAGCCTCAATGTCTTGTTCAGAGTCATGGATCAGTGTCTATAACAGTATGAGTACAAACACTTGTATTTTGGCAAGAAAGTAAGAAAGGTGATGTTGTAAAAACTGTAAGAAAGTATACTCAGCCATGTCTTGATTTATGCAATTAGGGAATAAGTACTGATGAATGCAGTCATTGAAAAAAAAAAAAAATCCCATTCACCCCCTGTAGTAGCAAGGAAAGTTTTAGCCCATGGCTACTTTTAGCTACTATAGCTAATGCCCAGTGCAAAGAAAGTGCCCAACAGAATCATCTCTCTTCCGTGACCACCCATGCTCCAGTTTCTTGCTGCTCAGGATAGTCAAATGACAATCTCTAAGAGTCTCCATGAGCACTATGTGTGATTAATGCACAGACTCCATCCACAATGCCCCAGTCATTTATGAAGAGGATGAGTAGTACTAATGATGATTTATTGAGGATGCTGCTTTAGAAGTTGCAAATGTGCAAAAGTGTCAGGTGGATAACTGTAGATCTGTCAATAATGAGGATAACAATCATTTAGAAACATAGAGAGTGATGGCAGATAAGAGCCACATGGCCCATCCAGTTTATTTAACACTATACTGACCCTAAACCCTATTTACCCTAAATTTAGTTTGAGATTTAGGATATCCTTATAATTATTCCAAGCATGTTTAAACTGTTCTACTATGTTACCTCTACCACCTCAGATGGGAGGCTATTCCACTTATCTACCACCCAGTGAAGTAATTTTTCCACACATTTCCTCTGAATCTACCACTCTCCAGTTTATATTCACGCCCTCGTGTTCGATTACACCTTTAACTTTGAAAACTGCCCCCTTCTCTAGCCGGTCACAACCCTTAATATATTTGAAAGCTGCTATCATATTTCCCCTCTCCCTGCTCTGCTCCAAGCTATACATGTTATATTTATATTTGTCATGCCAATATATATAGAAGTAAGAGCTTTTACCAAGTGGGGTCACTAGGGTTGGTGTCACTCGGTGTGTTAACTCATGGTGTCACCCCTATGGACTTCCTTCAATATAAAATCTTAGTAACATTTTCTGTACTGTTACTCATAAATTATAATTTTAATATGCTTCTCAATGCAATAGCAATAGTTTTAACATAAACTAGCAAAATTAAAATAACACCTTTAAATTAAACTACACATCTAAAGTGCAATATCATATGACCAGCCTAAAAGTATTTATATTTACACAGTTTCAAGTGGTTAAAATGAAAAAATGAATAAATAAACAAACTTTCCCCCCCTTTGTATGTGTCCAAGCTCCAGGCATCTTAATTTTTGCCTTGCATGTGTTCAGGCTCTAGCTATCCTAAATTATCTTGCTTGTATGTCTCCAGCCATCCTTACTCCCATTTGTATGTCTCCAGTCATCCCTTCTCCCTCTTGTATGTCTTCAGCCATTCCATCTTCCCCTTTTAGGTCTCTAGACATCCATTATGCTTGAAAAAGTTCCAACTCAGGGACGAAACGCGTCGCATTGGAGGTGTTTTTTATCTTTGAAGCAAGGTTCAGTGTCCGTGGAGGCTCGTGAGGCCAGCCCTATTGCCTAGCTACTGTGGGGCTAAAACGACTATTTCTATCCTGCTCCGACCGGGGACGCCCGGTAACGTTGAGCACGCCCATTGCCTGGCTCCGATATAATCTTTGTGCAGCCGGGGCCCTCGCGACTTACCACAGCAGTGGTGTCAGTACGGTAACAACTTTTCAATATTTGCTTACTTTGTATCCAATTTATTCAGCTACCGCAGTATTCAATAGGCGGTTCTACAGTGCAATAACACGCATATCATCTTTTCCATTGCAAGCTACGGCAGGTGTCACTCTAGCTTTGCTATATATAATCACTGCCTAGTGTGCTACCTCGTTTACATCTGAGTGTTGGGACACTTGTTACCATCTGTCTGCGGACTAACATATTGCTATTCTCCAGCTATTAGTAGCTAACCACGAATTTTACCATCAGTCTGTTGATTTATGTTCTATCTCACCGCTGCTTGACTGGTTTATACAAGATCACTCCACAGTGGTATAATATACCTACCGTTCGGGCCACTGGTTTTCCAGGGGTTCCCTGCGGGCTGTGGGGGGTCTAGTTTTATTGAATTATTACCTTGTCTTCCTTTGTGCAATTTATTAATTGTTTGTACTACTAATTATGATGAGAATTATATATTAAATTGTTTTTTTTAGCTTGAACCAATTGCTCCGTTTTCTACTCATTAACCCTTTACTTTTAACCCTTTTTCTTATTGCTCAGCGCGGTGCATTATTTCTATCCTAAATTATCTTGCTTGTATGTCTCCAGCCATCTTTACTCCCATTTGTATGTCTCCAGTCATCCCTTCTCCCTCTTGTATGTCTTCAGCCATTCCATCTTCCCCTTTTAGGTCTCTAGACATCCATTCTACCCCTTATATGTCTCCAGTAGCCTTGTATGTTTACAGTTAACCTTTCACCCCCATTATGTGTCTCCAGCTATCTTTTTGCTTCTTGGTTTCTTCTGTAAATTTTTGAGCCCCCCTTGTATATTGTCAGCCATCTCTTCTCCTCCCTTATATGTCTTCAGCCATCCTTTTAAGCCTTTTGTATGTTTCCAGCCATCTTTAAGCCCTCTTGTATGTCTCCAATCATTCTATCAGCCCTCTCAAATGTCTCTTGGCATCTTCTCAGCACCCCTATATATGTCCAGACCCTATGTATGTCTACAGTCATCCTTTTACCCCCTTGTGTGTCCAGTCATCCTTTCACCGCCTGGCGTGCAATTCAGCCACGTATTGCACTAAAGGTCAACAGTCAGGAGTGTAGCCACACCATCCCCTTTGAGGCAGACATCTGGTGTAGTCTGTTCCCCTAGAGAAGCAGCTGCTTTTACTAACTATACATCTTTCCTCTGTAACATTATTTGCTGTGGATTCCAGATATTTATCGAAATCATGTATAGTGGCAGGCATTCCAGCATTAGCTATAAGAAAGATTGTTAGATCATGCAGGTTTCACCACTAAAATCTCCATCAGCAATATTAAGTTATGCCGATTTCTGCTTAGAAATAAACCACAATATAGAAACAATTAGTAGAATAGTGGAGAAATACTTATTCTAATGTGGATATTGGCATTTTGGACAGAGAGGGGAAAAAATGCAATGTGGAGCTTCTTGCACAAACTAGTTATGTTTTAGATGGTCCTCAACCAGTTTTTCGTCATAGGGGTAGTTTCCAATATTTTTTTAAATATGGTATTCAGTTAAATGAACTACCAATTGTTCTCTTGCCATCATCTACAATCAATGGGGTAGATCCAGAACTACTCACTAGCGCCGACTGTATTTACGCTCAGCGTAAATACAATGCACTCCCCCAGACACTCCCCTTGGTCGACCGTAATTTCACCTCCTTACGCTTACCGAACCCTACCTTACCTTTTTCCATCGTAAGTACGTCCTGACGTAATTACGTGATGATCGTAACAGCCTTAGCACGCCCATACTGTACGATTTAAATGCATCCCCCGCCTATATTTTGTAACTGCATCGTACTTACGGCTATCGTAATATAGGAACGCCCTTTCATTCATACTTACGCCAATGTTACGGACAACCGATCTGCAACTACGCACAACAGCGTATTACAACAAGAAGTAGTCACTGTGCGCATACACGGTGCCTATGTTTTGACAAGGTTACGCTTACGGCAGGTGTATTTACACCCGCGTGTGTAGTTCTGGATCTGGCCCAATATCTGTGTGGAGTTTGTATGTTCTCCCCATGTCTGCATGGGTTTTCTCCGGGTTCAGTTTCCTCCCACACTCCAAAAAGATACTGGTAGTTTCATTGGCTGGTGAATAAGTTAGTCAATGGGGCAGGGACTGTTATGAATGTTAAAGATTCTACGTAAAGTGCTGCGGAATCTGATAGCACTATATAAAAGCCTGTTAATAAATTAAATAAATAATATTTATTGAACTTCTGCTGGTGCCAATTCTCTACATGTCACACATACAACTTCCATTCAGAATGATGTACTTCAATTTTCTGAAGCCACTTTCCATCTAAGATTAAGCCAGCTTGGTGTCTCTCCTGTTCAATTCCTAAAATGTACATTTCTTCTATTCCAGAATATTTCTGTTGAGTTGTCATTGCTTCCTATGATCTTCCTTCTCTAACTGCCATGTCATCCTCTCCATGGACCGGATTCTGAATTAATACCGTTAGTAACCCTATTGTATAAACAATCGGACGGAATTTTGATCTCGTTAATCTTTTGCTGATTTCACATTTTGTGCAAGACTTTAACCTTGTAAAGTTGCCATTATTTGTGTATAGTTTGTGAAGGTTTATTTAGTACTTTACTTTAAATTTTGTGAACACACACCATTATATTTACTTATATTTAACTGTATTGGTTGTTTGTTTTGCTTTTATTTTTTTATGTTTTATTTTTAAATGATTTATAAATGTCTCTATATGTAGTGGATCATTGAATTTCTAACTTCATGCAGTATTGGTTTATGTTTATTGTAAAGTTTGTCATTATTATTCTTCTTTCAATGTGATGGTTAATTTTGTTTACATATGTTAATGATAGTACTTGCGTAGAAATAAACATTTAATAACTTTTCCAAAGCCTAATCAGTGTGTTTAGTTACGTATCTTTGTCCAATTCATACGCAAGAAAGATTTACGTCCTCGACACAGGGGGAGGGGTTAACAGCGTTCTTTCTTTTCTTTGAATTGGTATTGCAGATTTTTCACTTGCAGATTTTTAGGTAAGTTCTCAGTTTTACTCTTAAGAGTGAATGAGGTCCTATGTTTTTATATGTGTCATCATGGCCGGAAGTGAGGGGGTATACAGGGGTACGCCATACTGTCACTTCTTCAACTGATTTAATTGAAAACCTATACATTTCTATTCACTTCTATTATTTCTAAATATCCATGCCGCCACTTCTAAATTTCTACTTCAGCCACTGTGTCATACAGTTTTTTGGTCAGTGTTAAGTATGGACAGGTGAGAAACTTGGGCAACACTACCAGATTTGCAAGAGGGATTCCCTCCTATATATGGCGACAGCTGGATACTGCTAATTGTGTAAACAACACCCACCTAGACTGTTCAGTGTTGTTATTCACAGCATTGTGAGGCTGTGTGAGTAGGGCTTGATGAAACAGTTTAATGCAAATGGCGACTTTGTGGTATCACCCCTAATTCACAATGCTATGATGTAATCAGGCCCCGTAGACTGTCAGCTGTGTCTGCCCTCTTGCATTTCCCAGAGAATAGAAATAAAAAGGTTGTGAGTATGGTAGAAACTTTACAGTAAAGGACTTATATAAATAGATAGTAATGTAATATCTTATATAAACTTATATAAATAAATAGTAATGTAATAATCTTATATAAATAAATAGTAATGTAATAATCTTATATAAATAAATAGTAATGTAAAATCAAAAGAAGCTCCACTTCACATGATTTTACCGGATTTTGACCATTGTTCAAAGCTAACTCAAAGCGGTTTTACCAAAATCATAATCGGAAGATGGTTTTAGAGCTGAAACCAAAATATACCATTGCTTATTATTGCATATATGTTAGTGCTTGTGTTTTTGAAATAAATGGATTTAACATAAATTTTGACTCCATATATATATAATTAGAGGAGTGTGGATATTTATGTAAATGCAATCAGCGGAGAAGGAAAGCCCTATGAGGGTTTAGGCACAGTAACTTGAATAAAGTAGATTTAATTACAGTGTGTAAACCTCACAGGGAGTTCATAATATTGATACATACATTTCAGCTTTATTCACATCCTTACATGCACTTTTTTGGTTAGAAGTGAGAGCTGCTGTAGTGGGCCAATGTATTATTGTAAATAGCTCCTATTCTCTAACATACCCACTGTTGCTGGGTGTACAGAAGATGACTGTTAAGCGGTACATGCTCACAATCAGAAGTCTCGATCAGCTGCACGAAACATCTGAAACTACACTAGATTTGCAGGAGGAATTGTCCTTAATCCCATGTGGCAACTATATCCCAGCCCACAAAGGCAGCCCTACTGCAGTAAGAGAAAGGAGAATCGCCGGAAACAAGGTAAGATAATCATACATACTACACTCTTCTCCCAACATAGTGACACTGTTTGATTGCATACATTGGAAAGTTTAAAAGATGCAATCAAACATGTTGTGTACTTTGCAATGAACAGATACAGTGCTTTGAAGGTAATGAGCACAGTGGCCTCCAGTGGAAGAAGTTCGGAAACAACCAGGATTCTTCCTAGAGCTGACCGGCCATCCAAACTGAGCGATTGGAGGAGAAGGGCACCAGTCAGGGAGGTGATCAAGAACCTGATGGTCGCTCTGTCAGAGCTACAGCATTCCTCTGTGGAGAGAGGAGAACCTTCCAGAAGGACAACCATCCCTGCAGCAATCCACCAATCAGGCCTGTATGGTAGAGTGGCCAAACAGAAGCCACTCTTTAGTAAATAGCACATGGCAGTCCGCCTGGAGTTTGCCAAAATGCACCTGAAGGACTGTCAGACAATGAGAAACAAAATTCTCTGCTCTGATGAGACAAAGATTGGACTCTTTGGTGTGAATGCCAGGCGTTATGTTTGGAGGAAACCAGGTACCACTCATCACCAGGCCAATATCATCCCTACAGTGAAGCATGGTGGTGGCAGCATCATGCTGTGGGGATGTTTTTCAGGAACTGGGAGACTAGTGAGGATAGAGGGAAGGATGAATACAGCAATGTACAGAGACATCCTGGATGAAAACATGCTCCAGAGCGCTCTTGACCTCAGACTGGGGCGAAGGTTCATCTTTAAGCAGGACAACGACCCTAAGCACACAGCCAAGACATCAAAGGAGTGGTTTCAGGACAACTTTGTAAATGTCCTTGAGTGGCCCAGACAGAGTCCAGAATCTGATTGAACATCTCTGGAGAGATCTGAAAATGGCTGTGCACCAATGCTTCCCATCCAACCTGATGGAGTTTGAGAGGTGCTGCAAAGTGGAATGGGCTAAACTGACGAAAGATAGGTGTGCCAAGCTTGTGGCATCATATTCAAAAAGACTTGAGGCTGTAAAGGCTGCCAAAGGTGCATCAACAAAGTATTGAGCAAAGGCTGTGAATAGTTATGTACATGTTTTTGTTTTTTTTATTTTTAAGAAATTTAGCAAAAAATCTCCCAAAAACTTTTTCACGTTGTCATTATGGGGTATTGTGTGTAGAATTTTGAGGGAAAAAAATATTTTATTCCATTTTGGAATAAGGCTGTGACATAACAAAATGTGGAAAAAGTAAAGTGCTGTGAATACTTTCCGGATGCACTGTATGATCACTGCAATGTACATGCTTACACAATATTGTACCTATCTTGAGATCAGAGACCTCGCAAATTCCTATTGGTCTATTGATGATGATGATAATGAATATTATTATTATTATTATTATTATTATTATTGTTATTACATCAGTTCATAAGTTCTAGGACAGGCAATAAACCATTACAGTAGCCAGATATTGGCCCCTGTATTGTCATGTGTTAGCCAAAGAAATCTTTTATGTTGTATAGTAAAGTATAGATCCCATAGTTTTAAAAGTGACCTAACGAACATGACTATCTTTGAGAAAAATGCCATTACTAAAGACTATATAACTTTTAGCACTTGTTCCAGTCAAAGCCTGCCTGCACCAGGACATCCGCACACCCTACTTGCTCTCAATCCTCATCACTTCTCCTTTATTTGATAGAAATGTGTCTTGTACTGGTACTTACCCATTATACCAGAGCAGAGGTGTAATATGATAGCTACAAGACTTGGGTACATATATATTATTGCTGGCAGTTCCACAGATGCTACGTATTATTCAGGATCATCTTGAAGCATTACAGCCCTAATATATGTGGTGCCAGGATTCACAATACATAGACTGA
The DNA here is from genome assembly GCA_011038615.1 of Limnodynastes dumerilii. NCBI lineage: Eukaryota > Metazoa > Chordata > Amphibia > Anura > Limnodynastidae > Limnodynastes > Limnodynastes dumerilii. The sequence goes on from WWET01001645.1 coordinate 15,314, forward strand.
TAATACTCAACAGTTATCCTCCTTACCGCAATCCACAGACAAACTTCAGAGGCTGTTCCTCACATATGAAGAATGAACATTGTTGGGAAACGCAGAGAAGGTAAGTCTGAACTAGGGAAGTTTGAGCTATTATAGTCTCAACCTTGAGTTCCCATTGGACAATGTGGAGAACTGAAGCTTTATTGGAGACATCACTGACTTTTGGTGAATGGCTTTGCTAAATCTTTAACTCTATTGGGAGCCATTAAAAAAGCTGTGTAATACACACAGTTCTGCATATACACAGTCACAGGGCCAGACCCAGAGTTAAGGCTCAAATCTGTTGGCTAACATATGAGTTTTGGTATCCAACATCTGCACCCTGGATAATATGGCATTAACCCTGCTCTCCTACTGTACATGCAGATGGTGGATTCAGTCACAGGACCCTACCTTAACTATTCTGCATGGAAGCCCTGCTGTGTGTAATACTGAATAGTATGTAAGGGCTTCGCCAAACTCTTACTGTAGAAGAATGCCCACCACGAGTACCTGATATGCATGGTGAGTGGTCCTGCCTCCTGTGTGGAGAATGATCTGCATTGGGCGGCTGTGTTCCATACTGCGTGTACATGCGCTGTACATCATTTTTGCCCATTTTCTTTCTTGGCGTTCTTGCTATAAGGAAATGGCCTGACGTTATCAAGTTAGGATGCAGCCCATAGGATACATACCTGTCTCCACCAGACTGAAAACATTTTCCTGCTTCCCTGAGAGAAGAGCCTAATGTAACATTTTTGGGAGGGTGGGTTTATTACTATTACTAATATATAAATATCATGGAGGATAGCCTTACATTCCCCTTGGCAGCTCTTTATGAAAACATTCAATATATAAATAAGTATATATATATAGATAAGACTTCTTTGGATTCTATTATCTTGTGCTTTTTGCAGCACAATGGGCCTCATCCAGAACTACGCGTCGGAGCGAATTTACGCGTGGCTGAGACGTAAAATCGTTGCTTTGTATGCACTGCACATGCGCACCATAGAAAATACGCACATTAACGTAGCGTAATAGAGAACGTATGGGCCATTCACGTATGTGTCACGTAAATACTTACATGTGGGCGTGCCAATTTTACGTTAGTCCAAATTACGTGAGAAATACGTGAAGTAGGCGGGGGGGTGTATTTAAAGTGTACAGTATGGGCGTGCTTAGCTGCGTCAATTCGTTCAGCCCATACGTACGTGTGCGGATGACAGCGGTTACGTTGGCAAAAGTTAAGGTAGGGTTTGGAAAGCGTATCTTGACAAAATACGTCCTTGCAAGGGGTGTGATGAGGGGAGTGTAGCGAATTTACGCGCACGAAAATACGCTCCGCGAATAAACGTACGGCAAACGTAGTTCTGGATCTACCCCAATGTCTCGATGGCCGTACTTTTCATTTTATGTTCATGATAATGATAATACAAATAATAAAGCACGGCTCATTGCGACAAGAAGCCTGTGTGTACATTTTTAAATGTTGCCTATCAATATAAAGGACACAATGGCACAATTAAGTTACTTAAAGCACAGTCTAGAAAATCAGAGCAGATCTATGCAGAGAGCCCTTAAATGTGAAAAACTGCACTCAATCTGCGAGCAATTTGTGGAAATCTAGTCAGTAGAGCGGCTTGTATTCTATTCATAGCATCAAAGTGCTGACACTCTCTGCTACTGCACGCCACAGAAGAAAGAAAACTTTACACTAAAGTGGAGGAGTGTGAAGGGAGAGGGGCATCGACTGGAAGAAAAGACAAATAGCTTCTCATCCTCTGAAATCACAGAAATCACAAATAACTCAATCATTCCAGCTGTCCAAGTAGCGCCTCAATATCACAAACTCAATCTGTCCTGCATCAGACATGTCTATCGTACAGATTAGGTTTATTGCAATATCTCTAACTCCAAACTCTAGACCACAGAAATACTGTGCAGACAGCAAGCTGTAGTATTAATAGAACACTGTGCCTCTGCAGCAATTCAAACGCAGTTCTAATTGAAATAAAATAATTTTCATTAAGATAAAGCACCAGATTCAGACTCCAGAGTGTTGCCCCATTGGAACGCAATCCGCTTACCCAGACTTACAAAAAATGACAGCTTCTGGGTTGCTCCTACAAGTGGAAGTGCCTTAGGATTACAATGTAATGTGTTATAGGCTGCCAAGGCACTGTGTAGCAATCCAGACTTCCGAACTGCTGTCATTTTTTGTCATTTTGTCATTTTAAAACTTAATGCTATGGATATTGGAAGGCAAGCAGTTAGCCGACTGGATACAGAAGACCAGTAATCACGAATCCACACACATTAAAATTAGATGTCTGATTCCATTTCAAAACAATATCTACAATGTTTTGCTTTCCCTTCCTTGGAGATGCCTCCTCAAACTTCTCAAGAGCAGTGCTCCGCAACCTTTTATTGCCCTTGGCACACCTAAGCCCTTCCCAGAATTCAGCGGCACACCTAAGCCCTTCCCAGAATTCTGCGGCACACCTAAGCCCTTCCCAGAATTCCGAGGCACACCTAAGCCCTTCCCAGAATTCTGCGGCACACCTAAGCCCTTCCCAGAATTCCACGGCACACCTAAGCCCTTCCCAGAATTCCGCGGCACACCTAATCCCTTCCCAGAATTCCGCGGCACACCAAAAATATACAAAAAAAAGCAGGAATTACAAAGTGCTTTTTTAACACAAAAAAACACTCCCATAAGAGAAAATACTTATCAATTAAATAGTCTCTGCAGCACCGCGACAGATAGTAGATGTGATCATTGGCCGAATGTTTCTCAACGTGTGATTAATGTTTAAGTATACAAAACTTATAACATGGAGTTAGATCTACACTTTTGATTTTCATGGGATTTGATTAGATGTCCATATGTTTACATTGCAGCCACAACCACTCTTTTGTACAGACATCTGAAAGCCAGGGCCTACCTTAACTTTCCAATGCAAGCGAGCAGAAATGAGTGACAGTATAGAAGTATGAATTAAGAGGAAACGTGTCATTTCATTTCAAGTCTGGATATGTCGGAATGTCTTCCAAACTATTAGCATAGACTCATGCACACTGTGAGAAAGCAGCTGCAATCCAAATAAAATGCACAGAAATGTATTTAAATTGTATATAAGTCACTGATGGGCTCTCTGTGTTGTGTATAGGTCAATAGTGGGCTCTCTGTATTGTGCTTAGGTTAATTTTGGCCCTTTTGTATTGTGTAAAAGTCAATGGTGTGCTCTCTGTATTGCATAGCAGTCACTGGTGGGTTCTCTGTATTGCATGTAGGTCACTAGTTTGCATTATGCGAAGGTTTAATTGGTGGATTCTTTGCATTGTGTATAGACACTGTTGGCTCTTAGCATTATATTATTGTATAGCAGTCACTGGTGAGCTCTCTGTATTGTACAGCAGTCACTGGTGGGCTCACTGCATTGTGTATATTGGTCACTGGTTGACATTCTGCATTGTATGTACGTCATTAGCGGACTGTTTGTGTAGTGTTTAGTGGTCAATTCTATTCATTGGGCTGGATCCAGACCTTGTTAAGTGCATGAACTTAGTTACACCTGGGCTAAACCATGGTGATTGCAGGGGAGTCATATTTCATCTGTTGCAAACAGTATTAGAGTTGAGAGGGGATGTTTCCTATCCCAAGTCTAAATAACAGTGTGATAGTAAAGCTGGTCAGTATCTGTGTGCAGTAAGCAATTCAAAGATATATTTCTGCATGCAAAGAATACAATTAACTTGACTCCCCCTGAAATCAACATGGTTTAGCTCAGGTGTAACTAAGTTCATGCACTTAACAAGGTCTGGATCCAGCCCATTGTGTTTAGATCACTAGTGTGATTGTCAACTCTTCTGGTACATCTGTAATACTCCTGGAATATTGCTGAGTCTCCTGAGCTCCTCTTATGGGGCAGTATGCACAGACGGGACGTCGTCGAGTGGCAGGGCCTCTGAAGCGGAAAGCCGTGATTGGCTTGCCACGCTGTCTATTGTACTTAAAGCTTGACAACATCAGACCCAGTGCTTAATATGATAGTTTGCAATGTCTCATCATAGACAATCATACGCACAGTAGACAGGATGTGGAACGGTGTCTCTGGGAGAACTCATTGAGATTGTGTCATCTCCTATAACATTAATAACTATCATTGTACTGATTTAGTAGCCACCTGTGGCATGGCAGGCTGGGATTGGCCTGCTGCGCCATCCATCACCTGCTGTGGCCATCCCAGCGAGACCATCAGCGGGGACCGCTGCAGCCTGCACACTGTTTTCTCCGGCCACTGGGTTACCCCGCATCCCACAAAAGGAAAACCAATAAACCATGAGCTTATAATGATTAGTAGTAAAAGCAGTTTAAGCTTATGAAACGCTCCATCAGACACAGAGGTCATGTGATGGTGACTTCTATGTCCTATTAGCTCCTTTTCCAAAAGCTCCCTTGTGATTGTTCTGATTCATATGAACTATGCTATTGTACTTAAAGCTTGACAACATCAGACCCAGTTCTTAATATGATAGTTTGCAATGAACCCCACTACTGAGTCTCATCATAGACAATCATACGCACAGTAGACAGGATGTGGAACGGTGTCTCTGGGAGAACTCATTGAGATTGTGTCATCTCCTATAACATTAATAACTATCATTGTACTGATTTAGGAACTGTCATAAAATAATAATAATAAAAAATACAATCTATTTAAATAAAATTAATTGAAAGGGCTACTTGTCTTTCCCTGTATGTTGAGAGCACTGAGACCATCATTATTTCCTTGTCTCTATTAAACTGCTGCCATCACACAGCTGAATGGCTTTGTAAAGTTTTGTGAGCACTTCAGCGTCACCCATCGCCACAGTTCCCCATTCTGCCTCTCAAACCCAGCATCAGCCTTGCTACAATGCACCGTGCAGCAGCATGCTCCAGCAGGCCCCACAATAGGAGTCACAACAATACGCTCCTTCAGAGCACACTTCCGAATAAAAGCCTCCGCTTTGCTTCCCTTCAATAGAGCACATGTGGATTTTTAATTTTTTAAACCGACAGGAGTGCATTGAGGAAGACTATTACAGGAAATTGCACATATAAAATTGTTTTTATATTCTGAGATATAGATATTCATTATCTGTGGTGTCTTCTGGTCCAAATTATCCATCGGGGAAAGCAACTTTTTACTTTCTGGGTCAGGAGACTGACTCACAATGGTGCTATCCTGATCACAGGTCTGTGAGAGTTTTATTGTCTGTTGTCCTGGCTGCCTAGTCAGCTATTCATTACTGCTCTTATTATAGAGAACTTCTCAGTGGACGTTTTTTTCTCTCTGATTAAAAGTTACAAATCATTACTTCTTGTTTCTCTATACCTATAAATGTCTTCATGGTGTAAGGGGCAGAAGGGGGTAATTCAGCTATGCCCACCCTGCAGTCACGGAACTCTAAGGCGCTAAGGGCGGCTGCTTAAGACATTGGGGTAGATCCAGAACTACGTTCGCCGTACGTTTATTCGCGTAGCGTATTTTCGTGTGCGTAAATTCGTTACACTCCCCTCGGCACACCCCTTGAATGTACGTATTTTGTCAAGATACGCTTTCACAACCCTACCTTAACTTTTGCCAACGTAACCGCAGCTATACGCACACCTACGTATGGGCTAGACGAATTTACGCAGCTAAGCACGCCCATACTGTACACTTTAAATACAACCCGCCGCCTACTTCACGTATTTCAGACGTATTTTGGACACACGTAAAATTGCCACGCCCACACGTAAGTATTTACGTGACACATACGTCAATGGCCCATACGTTCACAATTACACTACTTTACGGAGCATATTTTCTATGGTGCGTATGCGCAGTACTTACCAAAGGGCGATTTTACATGTCCGTCACGCGTAAATTCGCTCCTAAGCATTGTTCTGGATCAGGCCCATAGATTGTCATCCAGTGTATGAGTCCTGAGCAGTAGCAGCCTGCATGAAAGAAAAGGTGGAAATGTTGCCCATAGCAACCAATTAGATTCTAACTGACATTATCTAGACATTATCTAGTACATAATAGGAACGTTAGATCTAAAATCTCATTGGTTGCTATGGACAACATCTCTGCTTTTCCTTTCCTGCAGTTTAGTAAATCTAGCCCCTACTTGATCCTCAGTTTTGTTTTAGATTTAGTATATCCCTATATTTATCCCAAATATGGTTAAACTGTTCTACTGTGTTATCCTCTGCCATGTCTGATGGGAAGCTATTCCACTTCAATCAATTACCCTTTCCACACATTTCCTCAGAATCTTCCACACTCCAATTTATATGCATGTCCTCGTGTTCTTATTCCTTGCTTCTTTTGAAAAAATCCCCTCCCTTCCTCTAGCCGGTTACACTCTCCGGAACAAAACTCTCAATTTCGAAAAAGGGACATCCGAAAGTTCCTTTTCGGATGTCCCTTTTTACTATACTTACCATTTTATACTTTTTTTTTAAATGAATGGGTGAGTATGCCGTTTGCCGCACAGTGTCCCTCCACCGCTCCTCTGCCACTGCTATCGCCGGACCTGGAACAGGTAAGTAAATTATCTCTGCGGGGTTAGGGTTGGGGTTAGGGTAAGGCAGCAGGAAATAGTGGGTCAGGGTCAGGCTGTCAGGAAGGGAGGGTTAGGGTTAGGGAAAGGAGTGTGGGACTATTTCTTAAATACTTTTATGACCATGGAGCTTTCGGTGCTCCATGGATCGATTGCAATGCCTCTTCGAAGCATATGCAATCGAAATTCTTGCTGCGGACCCACACTTGTTCCAACACCCCTGGGTTATTTCTTAATTATATTGGACATCATAAAAGGATACATGCTACTTGTTTTGTTATAAATAACGTTGAACACATAAAATTTTAAATTAATAATTGCTCAACGTAGATATGTCTGTTCCTGGAATTTTATTAAAACGTGTATTATTTGAAACCAGCAAATTCTCATTAAAGTATATTTACATTTGCATTATTGCTAATAAGTTATCTTTCCTGTGCTAACATAATATTCTGGTGACAGGTGCAAATGGGCTTAATGATTAATGGTTATCTAATTCTTTAATTATCTTGGCAGAATTATTATAAGCTCTTCTTGTAAATGTCACCTATTTATTACACCGTTGTGATCTTTTTCTTTTAATAATTTTTGATTTTTAACATTTAATTCTAGACTATTATATAGTTGTACATTCTGGATGTAAGATAATATGTATATTGTTGATTCCTCTAATATGTCTATGATATTGTAATTTAAGGCTTCATATTTTACACATCACGGGCCGTGTTCACAAATCCGTTTTTATTAAGTTCGCAACTGGTTATACCTTTATATATGCAAAAGCTGCCATCATATTTCATCTGTCCTTTCCTATCTCCAAGCTACACATGTTTAGTTCCTCTAGTCTTTCTTCATATGTTTTGTGACGCATGCCGTGTATCATTTTAGTTGCTCTTCCTTGCATGCTCTTTAATATATTTATGTCCTTCCAGAACTGAACAAAGAATTCCAGGAGAGACCGTACCAGTGATCTATAAGTGTGTGACATTACTACTTCTTTCTTTCTGTTACTGTTTCCTCTCCATATGAATTAGTAGCAGCAATAGAATATCAGTGATGCCACTTTATAGGTCATTGCTCAAAATAAGTTTCTAATATAGCCTGTCCAGTAAATAATTCTTATTTTATCTCTTTGTGTTTGCATTCATTGACCTGTATTCAGAGATAATATTAAATACATGTGAAATGAAAACTTATTTCGTCTAACAAGATGCTGGGGAGCATTTGTTAAAAGAAATGATGGTGTAGAGCCTAATATTTGTCATATATTTGTAAAATATTTGTGTAGTACAGAACATATGCACCTGTTTTATGAAGATCCTCACAGATCATCTGTGACAATGGCTGGATTATGCTATTGCTACTACTGGGGTTGTTGGGTAACAAGATCATCAGCAAAATTATTTTCAGACTAACCTAAACTGCAAGGAGCTGATACAGAGCTGTCCTTAAGCAGGGTACACATTGGGGGCTAGATTTACTAAGCTGGGGGTTTGCTCATAGATAGCAACCAATCATATTCTAGCTCTCACGTTCCTATTACATACTAGAGAATGTCAGCTAGAATCTGATTGGTTGCTATGTGCAACATCTGCAGTTTTCCAAACCCGCAGCTTAGTAAATCTGGCCCTAAGAGTAAGATGGAGGAGATTTTCATGTGCATTCACATATTTAAAACATATTACAACTTAAATTTAAGTATTTTTTTTAAATGCATTTCTGTTCCTATACTACACAATATTGTTTGATTGTTTGAATATTGTTTGAAGTCTGAATAGCAACACATTGATGTACATTCTACTAAGGTGTTTATTTTTTATAAATAGTTATATACATTATTTTTGTGGTTTTATTTCACAGCAAAGAAAATAGTTAAACATCAATTTGAAACATGCAAACTTGTATAGGCAGCTGCATTGCACCTTGCAGGCTCTGTGCTCCATTTGCATGTTTCTGTAAGTCCTATCCAGAGCAGCTACAGACGGAACTCGCAGCTTGAGCTGTGCAAAAACTCTGGATCAGTTCCCTAGTTCTCAGGTCTAAAATCAAACTGTTCTACACTTGTGTATGTTGAGGGAATGATTTTTCATGCAGAAAACTGGTGTGCTGACATTACTGGTAATACACAACATGAAATGAAAATGGGGCATATATACGCAAATTTAGCCTCCTTTCTCATTAAATCAAAGGTCAATCTTATCAAAACACAGCCCCAATATTCTTTCATTGATTTGATGCTAGAACCTTGCAAATTCCACCTCCAGTTTATCTCTTCTGGCACCAGAACACAACCCCTGATACTATTTTAGATTAAAGTCAAAACACGGCAATTTGAAAGAAATGTTTTTATTTGGCTTTATTTATGTCTCCTTTCAAATGGGTGTTGGTCCCCGCTTAGAACGGCCCTATTTCGATAGGGCCGTTTCCTCGCAGCCAGTTTCGAACTCAATGAGGCATAGCAATCAATCCACGGAGCACCAAGCTTTCGGTGCTCCGAAAGGTAAGGAAAAAAAGTTCCCCAATCCTTCCCCTTATTCTAACCAATACCCCCCCCCTCTCACTACTCTAAACCTAACCCTCCCTTTCCCGCAGACTGACCCTAACCCTCCCTTCCTGGCAGCCTGACCCTGACCCACCATCTCCTGCAGCCTGACCCTAGTTCTCCCTTTCTTGCAGCCTGACCCTAACCCTCCCTTCCCTTCCCTGCAGCCTAATCCTAACCCTCCCTTCCCCGCACCCTGGAGAGGTTACTCACCTTTCCCTGCGGTATTTCTGCATCAGAATGGGTGAGTATGTTGATCGGCATACTCACCCATTCTAAAAAATAAATTCTAAAGTGGGGAGAATTCAAAATAGGGACACCCAAAAAAGAACTTTCCGATGTCTCTGTTTTGGAAAGAAGATTTTCTAACCAGAGACTGACAACGTTTCAAACAGTTACAGAAAATTATGTAACATTAGCCCCGCAATAATATATATGTATAAACAGAATATTGTTGGAAAAACAGCAATGATCAGTTTTCCCTTTAAACATAGGAAATAAAGGAACAGAAATGATGGGAAATAAATATCTTTTTTAAACAACTTTATACTACTGAGTCCAAAGGAATTTCACATCAATCTTCAGGACGCTGATACCAGCTACCAGGAAGAAAACAACTGAGAAATTTCTGAAAATGAATGGGAAATTTGATTTATCTGCCTGGCTCTTCCATAGATTCATACATTTCCAGACACACTATAGCCCAGCAGGCATTTCAAGTGTCAAGACAAATCCACAGCTAGCTTTATTCACAAAGTCTTAGCATTCCGTGTGGACATCCATCAACCTGTAATAGACAACTCAGTGGTTGGCATGAGGTCAGTAATCGTATTAACCAGTTAATTGCCAGAATATGCTTAGGTCTCCCCTGAGCAGATTTTTTACTGCACTTCAAAGTTTTGAAATAGATTGCTTATCTAAAGCTGATATAAAGCCAAAGGAGGATGTCATTTCAAGAAGGATCAGACAAGTACTTACAAGAATTTACTTTGGATTAACAATATCATAACTAAACGTTAGAGTGCAACAAAAACATAAAGGGGGTCTTTTAGGGAGGGGTGTGGGTCCCCAGAAAGAACGGCCCTATTTCGATAGGACTGTTTCCTCCCAGCCAGTTTCGAACAGTCTAGGATTTTGATTGCATATGCTTCAATGAGGCATAGCAAGCGATCCACAGAGCACCGAACTTCCGTTGCTCCGAAAGGTAAGGCAAAAAACGACACCAACCCTTTCCCTAATTCTAACCCTAACCCTCCCCTCCATTATCCTAACCCTCACTTCCCCACAGACTAACCCTAACTCTCCCTTCCCTGCAGCCTAACCCTAACCCACCATCTCCTGCAGCCTGACCCTAATCCTCCCTCCCCTTCAGCAGTAGCGGCGGAGGCGTTTTCCAAAACGGTATGCCGATCGGGCATAAAGGGGTATCCAAATAGGGACATCCGAAAAGGAACTTTCGGATGTCCCTATTTCGGAAATCAGACTTAGCGGTGACTGCAACCATTTTAGGGTTACCACCTTTTTAATGAGAGATTCTCTTAAAAAAATGGAAATTATGCTTTTCATTTTGTTGATTTTTGTTAACCATTGCTTTAGGATTCATGACAGTGACTGTACAATACCCATTGTAGTATAACTAAGCACACTTACACACCCTAAGCATCTTTGTCTGCCCTTGTTATTTAATAGCTGAAAGTTTCTCCTTTGTGTCCCTGTATTAATCCAGCCCTCTTTTCTCCCCCCTATATGGTTCCAGTCATCCTTTGTTCCCCTCTACGCATCCAGTCCTTCTTTCTCCTTCTTTATGTCTCCAGTAATTCTTTGTTCCCTTCTGTACCTCCTCCTTTGTGTGTCTGTATACCTCCAATCCTCCTTTTCCTTGTATGTCTGTAGTTCTCTATTGGGCCCCTCTATGGCTCCAGTCCTCCTTTTTGCCTCTGTATACCTCCAGTCCTCCTTTTTCCTGCTGTATGCTCCAGTCCTCCTTTATCCCCCGTATGCCTTCAGTCTTCCTTTCCTCCTTCAGTCCTCATTTGTGCACCTTCATGCTTCCAGTTCTCCTTTCTATCCCTGTATTCCTCCAGTCCTCCTTTATGTCCTTGTATGTCTCCAGTCATCCTTTCTGCCCCTGTATTCCTCCAGTCCTCCTTTCTGTTCTTGTATTCCTCCAGTCCTCCTTTCTGTCCTTGTATGTCTCCAGTCCTCCTATCTGGCCCTGTTTTCCTCCAGTACTCCTCTATGTCCTTGTATGTCTCCAGTCCTCCTTTCTGCCCTTGTATTTCTCCAGTCCTCCTTTCTGTTCTTGTATGTCTCCAGTCCTCCTTTCTGCTTACAGATGGGTCATGTTTCTAGCACATATATAACAGCTTTTTGCAGTAAATTACTCTTAAGCAAAAAACACGTTTTCCAGTCCTAACAATTGAAAAACACCCCTTTTCAGAAGTCCGAGTACGGTGGAATATCATTAATTTAGATATAGTTTTAGGTGTATACAGAATGTTACAAGGCAGGAGGATTTGTATCCATTTTTATATGAGAACAAATGCACTATAAAACAGAGAATACGGCTGAAGCGCACTTATTCTGGGGAAAAGTTTGTTGTTAACACGGTTAATAATAAAATATGACACAACAACCATAAAGCAACTGAAATACCAAGAATATCCTATTTTCCAGGGGATCATTATCATCCGCTTAACCCTCCTAGACACATCTATCATGGCTTTGCCTTCCCACCACCTTCTTAATGTATGGCAGTATTGAGTGATCTTTGTGCATGTCCCATTGTACATTATAACAAGCATCCTCACGGAGTCAGTCTAGCAAGTCACCCACTCATGATTTAAAGCCCAAATTTCCAATGGAATCACAACAATATATGTGTAGGGCTTAGTTTTGGCCTCCAAGGGATCAATAAGGGTCTGATATATTTCCCTACCCTAC
>WWET01001645.1:27434-60277 GCA_011038615.1 Limnodynastes dumerilii
TTCCCTACATCCTGTGAAAACATTGCTTTACTATTTGCATGTAACTCAAGCATCCCAGCTGGTTTCACCTTCCCCAAGGCTTAGAAAATAATGTTTCTGTTCACATCTATAAAATTGCTTCAGCTGTACAGGGAGATGCAAGAAATATTGGCTTAGTCATATCTTTTATCATTATAGCTATGACAAGCAGCCTTCTATGTGATGCATTAGCAGCAACAAACACAGTCAATGTCTCCTCAGTTGTGATTAACGCTTACGGACCCAGTTGTACAGCTTAAGGCTTTGTTTGTATCACATTTGACCACCTCACTACTTCATTGCTATTTGACATAGAAGAGGTATAGTTCTGTGAATGTGCTACATCGCAGCCTAATGACTTGTAGGTAATGTAGCTGCTAGGTGCCAATGGAATTTGTCATAAACATTTAGTGCTTGTTTCTAATCAAGTTTGCTTTTAAGCTTCTAATAAAGAGTAGAGAGGTACCCATGGCAACCAATCAGATTCTAACAGACATTTTCTAGAATATAATAGATAAATGATAGATAAAATCTGATTGGTTACTATCTGTGTTCCCTTGTTTAATTGTAACTCTACTCCTTAGCTCACACTTTTAAAATGTTGGAAAATAGTTATTACCACCAATTTTGCAAATTGACGAAAGGCAACTCGACTTGAAAAAACATTCGGAACCCAAATAACAAACCCAGATTTTTGGCATTGCTCCTATGTACCACCTAGTGAAAAGAGTCACATTTACACATAGGACTTTGACTGTGATGTAAGGTGAGCTTCAAAGTGGCTGCACTAGTGGTAGATAGAAATGTATTTTCTCATTTTGTTTAAAACAGAATCAATAAATGCAGAGTATAAATGATGTTAGAATGTTTTTCAGGTATGTTAGGATCATTGGGCCTGATCCAGCGTTACGAAAATTCGCACGACGGGCGAATGCGAACGTACGCTCGGGCGTATCAACCTACACGCCCCTAGCACTCCCATAGTAAAGTCCCTGCTTACGGCGGCTATACCCTACACTGGGAGATATGTGATAAGCCATCCGCCGCTTCCAAGGCTTCTCTGCTGGATGGTCCTAACTCTAATCTTAACTCTAAACTTTAGAGCCCCAACTTTGGGTCACATATTCAATATCTTTCTAAACCAGAACTGCCACTCTGAGACCGCACCCCCTCTCAGCTGCAATCCCAGACAGGCTCTAAAACACACATCCAAAATGGAGGTTGCTTCAAATCGGTTTATAAAGTAATATAATCCAATATCTTTCTAGACCAAGAGCTCATCTCACATGGAGATTCCCAGGTCTCCAAAACTGTGACTCTGAGACCACAACCCCTCTCAGCTGCAATCCCAGACAGGTTCTAAAACATGCATCCAAAATGGAGGTTGCTTCAAATCTGTTTAAAAATTAATATAAGTAGATATTGGATATGTGACCCAAAGTTGGGGCTCTAAAGGTTAGAGTTAAGATTAGAGTTAGGACCATCCAGCAGGGAAGCTTTGGAAGTGGCGGATGGCTTATCACATATTTGCAGATATCTGTAACTAATTCTCTGACTTTTATTTTAAAGATAGGAGATCATGATTAGTAACGGAGTAGATGGCTAGAGTGCCAGGCCATGTTTTGTTTTTTTGTGCAAATTCCCCTAGCCTTGAGCACCTGCAATATATATTACTTTATAATTTATAAACCGATTTGAAGCAACCTCCATTTTGGATGTGTATGTATGTATGTATGTATGTATATATATATATTTATATAGTTTAAACGTCTGGATGGCCTCTCTCCTACTTAGTGTGGCAAACTGTCCCCACCAAAACTAATCAAACAGGTGTCCCCTATGATTTTCTTGTATATGCCTGGAGACTGAGTGTAAAATATTTCCCTTCAAAATATTCTGCCTATTTTCCAAGAATCTTACTCCTACTGTACGGGTGGTGCGGCCAACATATTGTCTGCCGCACCTACACGAAAGTAAGTAAATAACAAAACTACTATTGTAGTTAATGAATTATTTAATCATAAATTTTTCTTTGGTATTATTTAAGAAAAATGTTATTTTTACTTTGTGTAAATTTACAAGATATACAATTTATTCTTCCACACTGATAAAAACTCACTGGTGTAAATGACAGCCATGAATTACGTAAACCAGTGGAGCCATTCTTTCCTATTGTTAATCTCTTATAATCCTTTCCTATCAGTATTTTGTTCTCTCTCATATGCCCCCTCAATGATTTAATTTGGATAATTTTGTGCTCTAAATGATTCTTTCAATCTATTACTTTGTGTTATAAATTGTACTTGTGATGAGCAATTCTTCCTAAATCTGAGGAATTGCTCCACTGCTATATTGTCTTTCCAACCTCTGCTATGATTACTATTATGGTATAAAAAGTGATGTGTATCTACCTCTTTACAGAAGTTGGAAGTCAATATCTGATTATAAACAGTTTTAACTGTGATCTCTAAAGAATTTTGTGTCAAAACGATATTGAAAATTGAATTTAAGGCCAACGTGTTATTAATATAATCCAAAATTGTTGTGATGGAAAAAACATCCCCTTTCCAAACAAAAAAACAAACAATCTATGAAACGGCTATAGGAAACCAGATTCGCTCCAAATGGTCCATTCTGAAATATTGATTTTCAAATGCACCCATGAACAATTTCACGTAACATGGAGAAAATCTGGTTCCCATAGTTGTTTCCTTATGTTTTAAGTAATATCCACCTTAAACTAATAAAATGTGTTTTTAAAATAAAATGAATCCCATCCAACAAAAATTCCTACAACCGTTCTGAGACTCATCTTTAGCCAAAACATTCTCCACTACTTTCTCTCCCCTGTCATGTGTGACGTGTAAATATAATGATTCTGCATCACAAGATATTAATATGTAGAATTCATTCCATTCAATATAAAATTTATGTAAAAAATGTCTATTATCCTAAAGATACGATTGTAATTTTGCAAATATATGGCCGCCAAATGAACCTATAACCGATATTATCAGATGACCGATGGGAGTGGTGGGTTGTGATACTTATGTAATTTAATCATAGGTCTCCTTATTGATTATATTTTATTTTCATTTTTTTTTCCTTATTCAGCAGTTTTTGTAATTGTTGGATTTCTATCTAGTATTCAGTGCTAACCTCACTTTTACACGCCACCCAACTCAGTGTCAACCTTGTGTCTACTGCCATTCTCAGTCTTGCTGATGAGTATAATTGTATTAATTGTATAGGTTAGTTAGCTCTGTACTTCTTCTTTTTTTTTTTTTTTTCTTTGTTTGCATGGCACGACAGACCATTTGTTATGTCCTATAAATGAAAGACATTTTTTAATGATTACCTTTTTTCCTTTTCAGGTCTCTGCTGTACCCACAGTTCTTGCTATAAAAAATGGTGATGTTATATGCCAATTTGTAGGTCTAAAAGATGATGATCAGCTTGACGCTTTTCTCGAGAAACTCACTGGACCGTAATTATGGTAGTAAAAATGCAGGCAAAATCTTTCGACACAACTGTGACACACACCAGGACTTTTATAATCTTCCTTATTAAGGCTGAAGAATTTCTGGCCTAAGTCTCTGCTCCACCTTGCACATGTCTTTTCAATATTCTGTCCATTTTAAGTTATATTATTTTCCTTGACAAGACTATTAGAAAATATTGGTACCTATTGCATTTACTATTTAGTGAGCATATATGTATACATGTGTATAATCTCACATTTTCATCCATACTGAGTTTTAGAATCTAGCAGAAATAATTCTATAAGCCTTTGTTTTGTATGAAATTTTTATTTTGCTATTGAGAAAACTATATATAGAGCTGCTAGTGAACCATACAGCAGTTTAAAAGAACACTTATCTAATAAACAAACTATTAGTGTATCTGTTTATACTATAATCCTATAGTAAACCGCATTTGCAGTTTTGTGAATTACAGGTAATGTCTGTCCCTTCAATAAAAAATAACATGAAATTTATTGTGACCTTTGTATTTGTCATTGCAGCTATGCCAACTTTGTAAACATTACTCCTAACATTTCAATAGTTTTTTTTTTTTCAACAATGAGTACTGATCTACATGACCTAGTACTAGTCTATTTTCCAAAGTAATATTTAATCTTAATTTCAATAACCATAAAATTATTGTGTTTCTTTAAAAAAACATTTCTTTTAATGTAAAAGTAAAAAACAACAAAAAAATTGTCTTCTGAAATCCATCAAAACAATGAATGCAACCTGTTTGTAACTTGGAGAATTAAGCCAAGCATACACTAGAGCGATTATCACTCCCACCATGAAGTGTCTGATACTTTTTTCCCAATATCGACACCACATACCTCTCCTGCTGAGTCTGATAATCGTGGCTGTGAAGGGTGAGGGGCTTATTGGTTGCACAGGCCTCCTTCGAATTTCTGCACTGATTGGCTTCACAGACTTAGTCTTGGCAGGTTGCCCATTCAGATAGTAAAATGGCTTGGCTGTGGAAACTCTGGTCAATAGTGTGTGGCACTCCATCTCCTGGTTGGAGTTTCCCCATCTGTCTGATTCCATAATTACCAGCAAATATAGCAGGAATATAGTAATGGAAGCCCTGCATCTATTGCAAAAGGACTAACTTTCCTTACTTTATTACTGCTATATTTGCTGATAATTATTTACGTAGAGAGATTGGGAAAGTCCGGCCAGGATGCAGAGGCAAGACACATCAGAGATTGCACAATTGCTGGACACTGAGATTTTCATTTTAATTATCTTCTGGCATTGTTCAAAATGGCACTTTACTATGTTTGAAGGATCATGTTCAATAAGTTTATTTCACTTCAATTTTGTCCCTGGCTATATTCTACAAGTGTTTTATTGTGTTTATCACTTGGATTGTTGTTAGGTGCTTTATTAATAAATGTTGTCATTTTTTGCTATCATATGGAGTTCAGACCTTACTGTAGTGTGCCTATCGCTGACAGTATATATATGAATCTAATGCGGTGGCATTCAGATACTTGATAAAGAATAAGCTTTAGTCAGCTTATGGTGCAAAAAACAATGTTTCTGTTCTTTATTACTTTTATCAGGGTAAATGAAGCCTACAAACACACACATATATATAGATAGTGATAATTGTGAACACTTAAGCCGGCCTTACACTGAGTCGATTATCGGTCCCAGCAGGGGGTGTCCAGATAAATGCAATGATTTCCTGCCAGAGAAATGTCCCGTTATCGGCTCAATAAACCTCTCCTGCTGGGACCGATAATCCTAGAAGAAGAGGGAGGCACTTAAAGAATAGAGACCCATTCAGTAAGCTGATTGGCTCCCTTAAATTTATCAGGTGCTAACATGCTGAAGATCAAATAATCGTACCAGAGCGTCTATCTGGCATTTTAAAAATGTTGATAATTGGATGATCAACCCCACCATGTTACTCCCCTCCCTTTGGTTGCATGACAGCATCGGCCTCCGGCATTCGGACACCGGAAGTGACGCATACCAGACATGTGGGCCAGTTTCATGTAGTCATGGCAACCTGTAAACAAAAAGTGCCAAGTGAATAATACTGCATAATAAGATCTAAAGTATACAAGAAAGCAGGCAGGTATTATCAACACAGAGGCATTGGTAAGTGCCATAAGGTACCTAAAAAGGGTGGTGGTATGGGGGTAAGATGGATGAGTTAGGTGCAGGTCTGTTGCATCTAACTCACACCGAATCTGTGAATCCGGTCCTTAATTACAAGCTCCTTCTTAAGTCTGGATCCAGCCCATTACTATCAAAATAGAAGATCCGCATGTCAAAAATCCACATGTACAAGTAAGAGACTGCAAATAAAGACGCATGTGTAATCAACATAGAGGGCAAACTAATTTTAGGACCTAATAACAAAAACCATGTGGAAGAACCAATGTTATTATGAAAGTATCAGACAATACTATACAGAATGAGGTGAGACCAGGGGAATTTTTTTTAATAAAAAACAGGTCAGGCTCATCATTTCGTTCAGTCCATTAGGCGCAATTGTCTTAAGTTGATGGATCCACATTGCTTCACGTTAAAGTAGTAATAAATCTCTGTTGCCCCACGTGTAAGGGACAGGATATGATCAATGATCTTATATATCAGAGATGACAAATTGTGTCTACATGTGGTGAAGTGTTTTGCTACTGGTTGTTCTGAAAGTTTACCCTCCAGGGCAGATCTTATAGCCAAACGTTGCAGCACCGTTCTTTCTTTAAGCTGGCACGTCTTTCCCACGTAATAAAGTCTATAAGGTCAGATGATAATATAAATGACAAATCTAGTCATTGCACGTTAGGAGATGCAGGATTTTGTATTTCTTGCCAGAATGGGGATGAGTGAAGGTGGTACCCAGATCAACATAACGGCAAGTTACACAGTTAATGCATCGGAAACAACCTTTCCTAGATTAAGTTGGTTTCTTGAGGGTAACATCAGTTCTGACCAAGAGGTCTTTCAAATTTTGTCTGCGTTTATCACATGGCATCAATCGGCTGTTTCTGAAACACTTCAGGTCTGAGTTCCCCGTGACTAGCGGCCAGTAGCTTCTAGCCATATTCTTAATAACCCTAGATGTCTCCATGTAGTTGTGTACCAGTGGGAGAAGGTCCCCTAAAAGGTTGTTGTTGCTTGGTTCTAAGGATATCCTTTCTCGGAAAAAATGAGTTTTATTTGTCACAGAACGCTGTCAATTTGTTGTCATAGTAAGCACGAGCGGTGAATTTTTGCACACATTTGTGTCATTTGTGCATCCCTTGTTTCCATTGGATTTGAGATTCAATGTACTCCCAATAATTGTAAGGTAATCCATATTTCAAGGGTGCTGGGTTTAAGGCTGCTGCATTTTGTTCATTGTTGCGGTCAGTTGGTTTGCTGAACAGAGATATAGATATTGTAGTTCCATCAAATGAGACTTTGACATCCAGATAGTGCACAGCTGTGGTGCTGACATTACAGGTCAGCCAAATTGGTGTATAGTTGTTATAAGGATCATGTAACAGGTTGTAAAAGTCTGCAATGTCCGTTTGCCATAAAAGAAAATATAGTACATAAAGAAGTAGGCTCTTTCTTGAAATCTGGTGTCGTTATAAAGGTAATGATCTTCATAATGGTAGATGTTCACAAATGAAGGTGCAACATTCGAGCCAATTGCACACCCTAACTTTTGCCAGTAGTGGTCCCCATTGAGAAAGAAATCATTTCCCTTAAGCGTCAGTTCCAAGAGGGAAAGCATGAATTAAACATCAGGGCCTTCATACAATGGGTTGCCATGCACAAATGTCTCTGCTGCCCACATACCTTCATTGTGTGGGATGCAAGTATACAGACTGCACACATCAATTGTAATGAGGTGCAAGTCTGTGGGAAGATTCACTAGTTTATTAAGAAAATCTGTGGTTTCACTTAAATAATTATTTTCTGGACACATAGTTGCAAAATCCAATAAAATGGAAGTATTTTGTAGCAGAGACCTGTGGGCAGAGATATTCGGATGACCGAGAGATCTTCTGGGGTCCTTATGGATTTTTGGAAGAATGTGGAAAATGGGTTTAATTGGGAAATCAGTGGCTGGAAATTCAGCCAATTCCTGTGATATAAGTTTCTCAGCTACCACTTTTGAAAGGATGGTATCAAGCAGGGGCGTTTTAAGAAGTGAGGGGGCCCGTGTGCAGGATTTGCACATGGGCCCCCCACCCCTCTTACCTGAGCCAGGACTGTCAAAATGCGCGGGCCGAAAGGGGGCGGGGCTTACCGTAACTGTAAGCCCCGCGAATCCGGACAGTCCCACCGCAAGGGAAGGGGGACTAGTTTGGCATCTATTTCTTCCCTCCGAAAGATATTAGAGGGGAAAAATAGATGCTGAATGGCCCCCCTTCCCCTGTCAACCCAGGGTGCAGGATGCATGCCACAGGGCCCCCTGTTCTGAGGGGCCCGTGTGCACTGCACACCCTGCACCCATTATAGATACACCTATGGTATCAAGTTCTTTCTTATAATCAGGTCCCAGATCTGATGTTGGAATCTCAGGTAAGTGTTAAAATCATTCAACTGTTTGTATGCCTCCTCCAAATAATGGGAGCGATTCTGTATGACAATGGCACCACCTTTATCTGCCTGTCAGATGATGATGTTGGCGTTCTGTTTTAAATGACGAAGTGCTTAGTATTCCTTACATATGAGGTCAGGTGAAGCTTGGAGTTTTATCAGACACTGTACATTGATCCATGAGGCAAATAAAAGAGGGATTTACAGATGAAGGATCAGACACTGACTTTTTCTTGAACGTGGTATCAATTGGGGTCATTTGTAAATGGTGAAAAAATTATTTCAGTTTTAACTGCCATTGTTTGTTATTTGTAAGTTTCCAATATCCATTTAAAGTAATCGGGACAGCTCCAGCCTTAATAACAGCGAAGTTACGCATGTGGCATGTGTAATTATGGCTGTGGTAATGCACTGCACATGAGCGTGGCAGATGTTACTCATCTTAATTCTGATAGTAGGTAACTGGTACCTAACTCTGTACGATAGGGCGTACCATCCCTATGCAAGGTGATTATACGCATTGTGGATGGAGGGAGACATTTACATTGTACAGTATGGGCTGGGTTAGGCATTTCTGAACGACCAGGCACTATGTACGCACAGAGATACGCAAGGAAAAGCTAAGGCAGGGTTCTGAACACGTAAGTTATGTATGTGCGAGTGGAGTGCCGGGGGGGGCATTATCCTTAGTAGTGCGTAACTTAGGTACGTTTGCATAAGTAAAACGACCTTAAGTTGGGATCTGGTAAGTTATGTCTAGTTTTGAAAAAAAAACAATAGACTATGGTTTAGTAACCGGGTCTCTGCATCTGTGAGTGACCTAAAGGAAAGATTGAAAACTAAGTTTTCTTCTTGCCCCTTGCTGAGGCCCATCTTCCCTTGGTTAGGGTCTAGACTTGACCTGGTGCAAACCCCTAAAGAGGGACGTTGTGTGGTACTGGAGATCTATATTGATCTCCCCTTAATCTCAGTCTCGCTCAGAAGAATCGGCTTTAGATGTTCTGTATCTTTGGAATCTCTTCCACAGTCTTTGATCAGGTCCTGACACCTTTCAGTACACACGCATCTCCTGGCAATCTCTGTTGACAAGATTTAGTTTTTCTAGTTTATGTGACTCTACTTAGCTTTTAATTAGTACTAACCAGTCCTTTGATGTGTCAGCCTCCAACACTGATAACTTAGTTGATTCTAGGGGCCTCATTCACAAAACACGATTTTGCTAAAATCACGTGATTTTGAGCTTAAAATTCGCCAAAGGCGATTCACTAAGTAAAATTCGCCAAAGGCGATTCACTAAGCTAAAAATCACGTGATTTTAGTATTTTTTTAATCGCAGGTCCAAAAATCGCGGTCCCGACTTTTTTCCATTAAAAACATACAATGTTTGTAATTCACTAAATGCGATTTCACCGAATCGCAGTGAAATCGCATTGCAATAAAAAAACAAATTCGCCTCTATAGAGGGGCGAATTTATGTTTTTGGGCCGATCGCGACCCAATTACCCAGTACTGCTCTAGGCAGACTAGATGGGCCATGTGGCTCTTATCTGCCGTCACTTTCTATGTTTCTATGTAATATCGGAGCTTCCTGCCGATAATGGTTTGGAGAGCAAAACAATAGTCCTGTTGTGAGGCTTGGATTGCAGCGACTGGGTGACTTCTAGATGCAGTCCTCTGGGCCAAGATGCCATCTTGGAAAATAACTGAGACCTCTTCTTTGAAGGCTTCCATCTAACATAGAGCTGGACTGTTTTTGTTGCTTCCCCCTGCTGTGACAAGTGCCTTAGAAGCCTCAAAATCATTTCTGTGAGGAGACACTGCATTGAAGACTGCTTCAAGTATAAAGCACCAATCTCAATTTGTTTAGCTTCCCAGTTTTAACAGCACTTCCAGTTTTGGGATATTCACTTTCTGCTTGCTTCTGTTGAGCCACCTTTCTCCTGGAATCCAAGATATACTATAGATAAGTGGCTTGTATATTTTCCTGTTTTTTTTTTCATGATTCTCTATTTTCTTTTTTTTTTTTAACTTAAATTTATTAAAGGTTAGTCTTGGATATAGCTGGTACAATACATGCATCTTTCAATAAAAAAAATAACACTAAACATAGAGAAATAGGTATACTTTTGTTATTATTAGCAATAAAAAGGATGGAACTATAATGTGCAAGATGCGGTAGGAGTTGGAGACCACCATGTAAATGGTATGTTATTTTTTCCATTCGAGCTACAAACCATATGTAGGCCTGAAGGGCAGGGAGGCTAGGGGGCTCAGGATGCTTTCAATGTTTTAGCTATCAGGCACCTGGCAGCATAAAGGACATGGCCTGCTAGTTTCCTTCAAGGCCTTTCCGCCTGATCAATAGCATGACAAAGCAGAAAGGCATGGAGAGGAAAGAGAAGTAAAGGGAAGGTCCATGACCCCGTCCCAGAAAAGGAAAACCTTTGGGCATGTCCACCAAATATGTAAAAATGTGCCCAATTGTCCACATTCTCGCCAGCAGATTGAAGTAGTTGTGCTGAGTTTCTGGTGAGTTTATCTAGGGTAAGATACCAGCGGAAGTAGAGTTTATAAGCATTTTCCTTAATTATGGTGAATATAGAGCAAGTGGCAACAGATTCTTTAATGGTCTCCTAATAATCCTCAGGAGGTGGACCCAAGTCCCTCTCCCACTACCTCTCATGTCTGTGGTCCTCTTCCAAGGTGATATCTAACAAGGAGTTATATAATAATAATATGGTGCTGTGGCACAACGGGGAAGTTAAGGAGTGGGATTTGAATAGAGAAATTGGTACCTGTGTGGTATATGCGATGCGAGGGCCCAAGAGGTGTCGGAGTTGGAGGTATTCTAAAAAGTTCAGGTGTAGGACTGGGAGTTTAGTTCAAAGATCCCTAATAGATAAGAATGTACCATTGTAAGAATATCATTAAGAAAGCGGACACCTGCGGATATACATCTTTGGGAATAGGTGTGGGACAGACCATTCGGGAAGTCTGGGTTATCCCAGAGTGGGAGAATATAGATCGGTTTGGGGGAATTTTTAGGAAGGGTTTGCAATGGTTTCATATGGTGAGAGCAAATTAAGTAGTTGGCAGGCACTCAGCCGAGGGAGCCAACACACTCAGAGGAATACTCCATAAAAGAATTACGATGATAGTTGGAGATGGGCTGCTTCTGTGTCCGCCCAGGAGAGGGAGGAATGTGTGGGGGGGGGCAAAATATACCGTAATAGTAGAGCTGCATAATAGTATAGTTTTATATCTGAGAAGACCCTTCCCCCTTGCCTGGTGGGTTTTTTGAGAATGAACAGACATATTCTAGAGATTTTGGTACTCCAGATTAATTTTGACATAGCCCTCTGAAGAGAGATGATTTCCAACGGAGGACCGGCACCAGCTGGGACTTGAAATAATATAGTAGTTTGGGGAGGGTATTAATTTTTACCGAAATGATCCTACCCCGTCACGATATGAACATTGGTCTCCACGATAGCAAATCCACTTTGAGTTCGGCAAAAAGAGCATTACAGTTCTTGTGATAAAGAGATTTATATGTCAAGGTAATATACACTCCTAAGTATTGAAATTTTTTGGCCTGCCATTTGAATTGAAATTGGGAGGCGAGATGGTCCTGCTCTCTGGGGGAACAATTTAACAGCATGGCTTCTGATTTTGTAATAATTATTTTGTACCCTGAGAAATGCCCATATTTGTTAATAATGCGGAAGAAAGATGGGAGCGAGACCCTTGGCTGCTGGAGTGTGAGTAATATGTCATACGTGAATAGGGATAGTTCACTGGTCCCATTCACCAAATCAACCCCTCAAACACCAGGGGATTCTCATAGTAAATAAGAGAAATATAGCTTCCCGTGCAAGTTCATTAATAGCGTAAAACTCCAGACTTTGTAGTGTTTGTAGTTTTCAATATTTTAGTTTATGTAAATATAGTGAATGTGGATCAGTATCTTTAGGTATTCTATTTTACCTCTGGTTGATGCGATCCATGCACTCTGGGGTCTTATAAAGAAATTGAGATGGTTCCTTTGAATAAAAGTCTGTAAAGTAAATAGGGCTCAGAGTCTAAACCCGTTGACCACGGCTTCTGCTGGTTAGCGTGCTAAGCACATCATGCACTCTATTGTTTAGATCACCGGACCGAACATCAGTAGAAGCTCCTTGAGCTTCAGCTCCATTGAGGGACATGGTAGGTGAGGGAGATCTCCGAATACCAGGACCATAGACCAACGTGTTTTATCCTTGGGAATATGGGCTTCATCAGGATAGTCGGTCCGAGAGTGGGGATTACTTGTGGTCAGAAGTATAAATAAAGGTTTGTGTTCTGAGTGTCAGTGATTGGTTTCCTTAGACTTTAAATGAGGGCTCCCATTGGCACATATTATCGCCTTTGACAAAGCCATCTGAGTGAAACGCACGTCAGGACGTTCCTTGTTCCCCGTTGTGCACCGGGGATATGCATTTGGACACCGATTCCAGCTGACCTGCTCAAGCAGCCCTGGGGATCCTTTCACTAGCGTAGGGAGGGTAAGAGTAAGGCCTGTTTTGGGCTGAAGCGCTAACCGTGATGTTGCTAGCCCCGTATTAGGCATAGAAGTGTCTTTCCCTTCTCAAAGCGTAGTTGGTTCCCGGGTGCCTGGTATAATTTTTCTTACATATGAGCTGTCAGCAACTAAGCTCTTTATCTTGACATATGATACAAACGGTGCTTTTATATTCTTTGTTATTTTGCATGTTTATTCTTATGTTTGTCTACAATTATTGTGATTAAAGGAAACAATGTTTTTTAATGAAATAATTTGTTGATTTTTTATTATCAGAATAGTGCTGGTTATTATGGGTTAATATTCTAGCGCTATGTCTATGAAGCTTCTTCCTTTTTGCTCTATTTGAATTATATTGACTCACTACTAAGCACCTCCCTATATGGAGTCTCTGATTTAATTTTGGGATTTTAGTGTGGTTCTGTTGTGTTTTTGGTATTCTTAATATATGAAGTTATATATTTCCTAAGTGGTTGTAGGTGGGTGTCTATATATTGAGTCTATATATTAAGTTGGATATAACAGACCCTGTTCCTGCTACAATAGGGCAACCAAGGGGATTGGTGGCATTTTTATGAACCATTGGATGGTTTTTGCATCTAAAGAAAGAGGGAAGTTGTCCTAAGGACTTATTCATTTATTTGCTTATTTATTCGTTTTGCTGTATTGTTTTTATAATGTGGAAGTAAAGTTAATATATTTTTATTCTTGGTTGATCTTTTCTTTAAGGAGGAAGAACACTGTTATAACAGTGGAATTCATTTTACAACCCTACTCCTATCTATGCCACGCTTAAATTTAGTGGACTACAGTTAACATTTAGTAGATTTTACTCCATCTAGAACATTAGTTTGACCTATAAATATCATATGGCTATATCCATATGAATTTTTGTGACTGTATATTATTTATATTCATGATTGGTTTTTATCTTTTGAGTTTTTTGCCACCAGCACCAGGTTTTTACGCATTTTATTATCTACTTATAAGACCTTCATGTAAAGCATACTAAAGTCCAGCCCACTCCTATAGAGGGTCCAGCACATGAATTACAACCAGGAGACTATGTCATGATACAAGACTTTTTACACTCTGCTTCCCTTACAGATCAATGGGAAGGCCCTTGGCAAGGTATTCCTTGTCACAGACACATCTGTTAAAGTTTCTGAAAATTACTCCTGGGTACACACTTCACACTGCAAGAAGCTTACTGATTGGACTAAGAACAAATGTCACACACCAATTTCTGACTCAGACAATCAGGACATTGATTTGCCAGCACTGTCTGAGAAAGGAGAGGCCCAAGAACAGTCAGAGGCCCAACCAGTGGAAATATTAGCTTATAAAAAAGACTGAGCATTGGTGGTATGAGTAATGTTTTTCTTTGTTATCAGTTGTTTTTATTATTTTACTCATCATCTCTATGCTGATAATATTTGGAGGTCCTGACAGGGATGGCCCCTGGCCACTTCTTTTAAACCCAAACCTGTCTCTAGTAAGTTAATATTTACATTTGGAAGGAATAATATAAATCAGACACTGACAAAATAGAGGTCATGACCATTCCTAACAGGTGATTGTAAAGGCTTGCTTCAAATCCCAAAATGTATTTCTATCTACTGCCCAGATTTTAAAGAAGCTTGTATTGATCGATGCAGAAACAACCTTAGGCACTCACCCCTTATAACTCTGTTTTTAGTTTAATCAGAAGGATGGAAGTTATAAAAAGACTGTGAGAAAATGTCTCTAATTCAAAAATGCATGATGAATATTGTGGTAATCCTCCCAAAGAAATATGTGAAAGGTGGTGTCAGAGTGTAGCTAATATAGAACCCAACATACTCTCTACCTTACACAAAGAAATAGGTAACAGCCATAATAAAGATAATTATTGGATATGTATAAATGGTCTCCTTAGTTCAACATTTTTCCCATAAATAGCAGTTACCCTCACTTTAAAAGAGATATGTTTCTGATAGTAATGTCATGATGTCTGTAATGATAGTTAGGAGGCACAGTTGTATAGCACACCTGAGGGTTGTTTTGAATCTACACTTTATTTTATTCATATAATTATCTGGGTTTTTCCGATGGAGACACAATTGGTAGCAAAGATATGTGGTGAACAGAGTGTTATATAATTATGCTAAAATTAATTATACAGTACCAGATTGTAGTAATGCCACGATCAGACAAACCTATGTAAGTCAAGGTGAATATTCAACTTTTTGGGTAGAAAGGTAGAAATGATATCATAAACAGAGAAACGAGGTGGTAACAGATAGACAGCAGCTTGTTTCCCTAATGTTACGAGAATGGTTCCAGGGCGCCGAGTCTGTGTTATCGGGTGGTGTTCCCCAGAGCCCCTGATGGTGGGGTTGGACTTGGCTGCACCCCAACAACAGGTTGCAGTCCCCAGAACCGAACACGTAGGAGAGAGGTACCAGGGAAAGGCCAGACTTACACAGGAGAGAGGTACAGAACCAGTACAGATAAACTACACAGATAGACACACTGGAGATGATGGTATAATCTGCAACGGTGATATGCAGAGAGACTGCATAGGCAGACACAAGGAAATAAACAGACAGGCAAGTCTGAAACTTATAGTGCAGATAGACTGCAGACAGGGTACTCACACTGAAACACACACTACCAGGAGGGTAGACAGAAGGCAGACAGGTGAGGGAAGGCTGGGCTGCAGAAAGGACACAGGGGAAGACTGGAAAGCAAACACACGAATAGCAGGCAGCCGGACCGAGACACGGAAGCTGGACGCTAGAAGCTACGACCAGCAGAGAGGCTAACAGGTGGCAGCTATTAAAAGGGAGAGCCACATCCCCATTGGCTGCTGATTGCACATGGCCAAAGCACAGCTAGGAAATCCCAGCTGCAAGTTAATTAGGCAGGTTCCCTAGCAAGGAGGAATGCTGCAGGAGAAACCAGGACCAGAATTCTTTACTAAAGCACTGAGACACAATTACATGCTGCTGCCATATGCAGCATGTAACACCTAATTTCAATTTCAGCAGATCATAGACTATATGTTTTAGGTTTTTGTCATATTCTCACTTTTGGAACTTGGATTTTCAAGACTAACTATAATGTAATAGTTAAAGTAGATGAATTATTAGACAACATCACTGAAATCTATGATTAAACATTTCAATATGTGCTTAAAGAATTGTAAATGATTAAGAAAGAACTGAAGCGACACAGAATTCAGATTACATCACTGCACAATCAAGTGCTTATTACCTGACACTGAATGCACAGTTCTGTTCACATTGCTACACATTCTTTGCTAATAACACAGACAACCCTGCGGATATTACTAATAAGTGGTGTGTCACGTTTCGTGAGTGTTGGGGATCGGTTCCGGGTTTCAGGGACTGAGACAACTGCGCTGATTTGAAGTGGAAATGAGCGGGTTTAATAACAGTAGGAAGCATACAGAGTTATTGGATGAAAGTATAAGTCCGTAAATCAACAGTCACTGAAAATATGAGTTCATGGCAGATGATTCAGAGATAGAACTGTAATGAAAGTCCTTAGTTGCCAAGTGGTTCCTTGGATACACAATGGTTGGTAGAGAGTCCAAGTGGTAGTTGGTAAAAGTAGTCTAGTATAGTCTGTTACTGGTTTATGGCAGTGTGCTGGGGCAATTTTTCCCTTTGTTTCTGTGGCTAGCAGATTAACCCCCTGCCTTTCATGCACCTGTTACATTTACCTATAAATTGATTGAGCAGCTTCCATCCTGTGTTTGTAATGTGCCACCAGCCCGTCTGGAGATGCGGGAGATTTAACACAAAACAATAAATGATGAGCGCTAGGGTAGTGACCAATATACCTCAGTTCAATATTAAAAAATAATAAATAAAAAGAATTAGGTATTAAAATTAATATGAATGGTTTCAGTTAAACAAATAACAATTTATAGCACATAAAAATCAGATAAAAATAGACCAATCCGATACAATTGGATTATAAATAAGATCCAACTATACGGTAATGAATGTTTCAGTAACGGACATCCGTCGATCATTTAGGAGATGCAATAGCGTGAGTAGGTTCCGTTATTAAGTAGTTAATTGCTAAGTTTAGCTGTAGGGGAGATGTTGAACAGAAACTGAATGAGGACTTTAGAAATGCACAAATGGATGTGTTGAAACTGTTGATTCCCAGACTTTGATATGTCCTTGATAAGGAGATCTGTGTATCACAGTACAGTCCTTGGGAGCGCTATGCGCACAGTCTTTTAAAAGGAAAATTACCCCGTGAGTGAGGCACAGATGTTGGTGATCACAACGGGAGGAAACAGAGCCGCACGGTCTCTCGCAATCTCTGTGATGCTGTGATGACGTCGGCCGTTCAGCATAAACTTCAAAATGGGAACACTCTCACTGGGTCCAGGGAGTCCAGGATCAAATTTGGAGTCTCAGTTGGAAAACACTTATATAGGATCAGCCACCTTAATGCGTTTCATCGCCACCGTGCGATTTCATCAGAAGGAGTACTGGCCATCCCTCCACCCACGTTTTAATAGCACTTGCTAAATCAAATTATGCAGCAGATGTGTAGCTCACAATCACGATCTCTTAAGGGGAATGGAGAAGTCAACCAGAATTGGTCATAATGCATTCATAATTCATTAAAACAATAACAGAAGCCATTCGTTACAATCTATAGTAACATTATTAATACAAAGAGGACGAGGTAATAAAATTCTTTCAAAAAACGTAAATACATTGTCTGTGTGTTTATTGGTTCAGAGTGTTCTCTATTGAGAGGTTCACCTTATAAATAAAGTGTATTTTTTATATATAAAAAACAACATTCAAGCTTTACATTAAACCTTTTTATATAAATGGAGTTTGCCTTTCTTATTGACTCTAAACATAATCATTTCTACATTCCATTTATTTAGATGTTATGATCATAAATAGACACTGTAATCATTTTCTCATTAATGAACAGTAGTCTACACCTTATCTTATCCTGAGCTCAAAAAAGTAGCAAAACAGCTAAAACACAACTTAATTCACTTATCCAAATCCAAAGAGGATATCATACAGGTCCATAGACTAGGGTCACACTGATATCCCAAACAAAAACAAAATGAAATTCAAATGTAAACAAATTAATAAATAATTAGAGAACTTCAAATAACATGACAGGTGTAATAATAAGATGGAATTAGAATCAAAATTAAAATATAGAAATCAAAGCAAAACAAAATGATAAAATGGTAAAATAAATAATAAAATAAATGTGTGATAAATCCAAATTGGATGACAATCATAAATAAAACCAACCTAAACTAGAGGGGTTGAAATCCCTACCAATAGGGAAGCTAACTACTTAAACTGTAATATCTCCTACTAAAAACAGGGAGCAGGAGATTAGAGGGAGCAGGAGATTAAAGTAACACAAGAACTATGGGACCTAATATTCTGAACACTCTTAGGTGGCAAGAGTGTAACCCTCTTAATCCAATATAATCCGAACAAGCGACTAAAAAATCCCTTAGTGTTCCCCAAAGTCCATATCGATGGACTCATTGAGGCCTTCTGGATACAACGTACTCAACATATGTATCCAGAAGGCCTCTCTAATGCAGAGTTTTCTATACCTATCCCCCCCCCTCTAGCCATAGGGGGGATATGCTCAATACCTATAACACATAAATCTTTAGTATTACTTTTATGATGAGAGGCAAAATGCCGTGCTATACTATGGTTCAAATTAACATTCTGGACATTACGTTTATGTTCTAAAAAACGGAGTCTCAATTGGCGTGTTGTGCGGCCCACATATTGTAGACCGCAGGTACAGAATACCACATATATGACGTACTCACTATTACAGTTGATATGAGATTTAATTGGAAATTTATGTTTAGTGATGAAGGACTCAAACTGAGTCGCCCTGTGGCATATGAAATTACAAGTCATACAACGATTCTTTCCACATCTATAACACCCTTTAATAGGTGGAGGTAACACAAAGGCTTCATTAGATGGAATTTGGTAGGATACTGTATTCTTTTTCCCATCATAATAACTAGGAGCCAGAATATTCTTAAGGTTATTGGCTCTCTTAAAAATTACTGATAGGTGTTCGAGTAAGACAGACTTCAGAACTGGATCCAATTTAAGCATTTCAAAATTTAATCTCATAATCCTGGTTATACCACTAGATGCATGGTTGTATTTGGAGACAAAGACAATGTTGTTTTCCCTATCAAATTTGTTACTCTTTTTGTTATTCATATATTTCTTAGCCTTTGAATGTTTGGCCACAATAAGGTCTTCTCTACTGAGAGATCCAGCATCCTGGAAAGCCTTAGATAGAAGTGTATCGGGATAACCTTTCTCCCTGAAACTCTCCATCATATCAGAAGCCTGTGATTCGAACTTGGCCAAGGTGGAGCAGTTGTGGCGTATCCTCCTCAGCTGCCCCCCGGGGATGTTAGTAAACCATTGCTTCTGATGATTACTGCTAAAGCTCAAATAATTGTTCGCATTAATAGGCTTCTGATATGTGCATGTGTGGATTCTATCATTCTCAATAGAAACTGCAATGTCCAGAAATTCTATTTGATTGGGATTCTGAGTATATGTAAAGGTTAGATTAAAGTCGTTAGTGGTCAAGTTTTGAAAAAAATCGTTAACTGTCTCCGCCGGGCCGTCCCATATAAAAAATAAATCGGCGATATATCGGCGATAGAGGACCAGGTGCGCTCCCACCCCACCTCCCCACACATGGGTTTTCTCAATGGAACCCATGTATAGGTTGGCGAAGCTGGGCGCGAACCTGGTCCCCATAGCCGTACCAAGAAAAAAAAAATTACCGTTAAATAAAATATAGTTGTGAGTTAAAATAAATTGGATTGACTGTAAAATAAATTTCTGATGCCTCTCAGAGAGCTCACCTCGCTGAAGGAGATGTGCAGCCACCGACTCCACTCCGTCCCCATTCGGAATGTTGGTGTACAACGCCTGTACGTCACAGGTCACAAACCTGTAGATGGATTTCCACTCAACATCCGCAAGTGTCTGGAGGAAGTCGGTGGTGTCCTTTAGATGAGCCCTCTGAGAGGCAGCATAACTCTCTAAAAAAGAATCTAAATAAAAAGAAAGGTTAGAAGTCAAAGAATTAATACCAGATATAATGGGATGGCCCGGCGGGGAGGTCAACAGTTTATGAATTTTTGGTAGGTGGTAGTAGATGGGAACTACAGGATATTTTTTATATAAAAAGTAAAATTCAGTTTTTGTTATAATTTCATATTTGAGTGCTTGTTTTAGGAGTACCAAAAGTTCCTGCTGGAACTTGGTGGTTGGGTTGGTGTCCAGGCGGGTGTAAAATCTAGTATCAGATAGTTGGCGATCAGCCTCCATCAGATACTGACTTGTGTCCTTGACTACCAGCCCTCCACCCTTGTCCGCCCCTTTGATGATAATGGATGGATCATTGGTTAGCTCTAGCAGGGCTTTATGTTCCTGAGATACTGGGAGAACTACCCAAATTTTGGGACTCTCATGGGTATTCCGGGTGGGTCTGCAACAACAAATTATCTGGAGCTAAGGTAACTGCCATTGCATGTAATGTTATTTGCAGAAGTCCTGATTGAACTATTTATGTAGGCCGAGTAATTCTTGTTGGTTGGGTCCTGGCATTAGTAATATAGGACCAGATCCTGATTTAATATTAGTGGCCCTTTTCTGCCCTCAGTATGATCCTCATTTAAGCATCAGCTCAATTTTTAAGTGAGGGTAGTGCATAAATGTTAAGGCAGGGTCCTGCTGGCTGAAAGTCTTAATTAGGAGGGGAGTGGTTTCCCCTTACACTAAAGCAAATTCGGACCGCACAACGACCCAATAGGGATCCTCCACTGCTGGAGGTCCGCTCACAGCTTACTATTATATCAGGATCCGGTCCATAATCTATAAAAAGTCCATTTTACTTTATAAGATATGCATATCTCAAGCAATTAATATCCTTTACTATAGAGCACATACTGACAACTTAACTTTACAGCTAATATTGGACACAAGACTTGGTGGATCTTCTCATCAACCCCGCCCCTACTGTACAATGCTGTAGATTACAGAATTGTGAAGCAGATAGCTTGTCACGAGGCCACCATTTGCTTTATTGTGTCGTCAAGCCCAGCTACTGCTCCCCAATGCTGGACCTGATCCAGGAGGGTGCGCAGAGGGAATGAGCTCCGCACATGTGCAATACGGGAGTGAGCCCAGAAAAATGGGTCCACTGCTGCCCATCCGCCTGTATAGTGCTGCTGCCTGTGCAAATAGCTCGCCGGACTCCCTGCACTTTCAGCTGAGAGCTGATGTAAGTGTAAACAGCTGCATTTTTATCTATAAATGGCTCTCTATATCGTTATAAACTATCCCTATACATAACCCATCAATTCATTTCTAAAACATTTCTTTACATAAAATACAGGATCTGGATTTTTTTTAAAGCCGGACTGGCGCATATTCTAGACAAATGACTTAACCGTTTGTAGTAATCTTTTAAGGGCTTTAATCTGATATATTTAATCTGAAACATGCAAGCTTGTATAAGTTCCTGCGAGTGCGCCGCCCAGCCCTGGCCTATAGCATCCGCTTTCTGTACCTTCTATCCAGAGATGCAAATGTCTCAGCTCTGGATAGGACAGACGCAGAGCAGGCATCAGACTTGCGCTTCCGCTGCCTTAGAACTCTGGATCAGGTTCCCTGAGAATAATGGCAATGAACAGTGGGGAGGGACATGGGGTTTTTTTATGGTCAAAATGTGATGGAGGGTCTCGCTGTCAGTGCCCCCCCCCCACCTGAGACAGGACCGTCTGTCGCGAATTGCAGGCCAGAAAGCCACTGTCAAGATTCACGAGCGAAAAGGGGGCGGGGTCTATCACTGCTGTACGCCCCGCCCCCTTTTTTGCCCGTGAATCTTGACAGTCCCACCGCAGGGAAAGGGGGGCTCATTTCACATCTATTTCTTCCCTCTGGAAGATCTTAGAGGAAAGAAATAGATGCTGAATGCCCCCCCTTCCCCTGCCAAACCAGGGTGCAGGATGCATGCCACAGGGCACCCTGTTCTGAGGAGCCCGTGTGAACTGAACACCCTGCATCCATTATAGATATGCCTATGAGTCTCCTGGATATTCTAAGAGCATATTTAGCAAATACGATGCAGCATCATCATGCTTCCCTGGCAAAAAAAATTTATGAAAAATCGGCACACTCAGGGGGCAACTGTGAAGGGGCGTAACTTGTTCAGTGAAGGGGCGGGACTTTAATCTGCTCTCATTTGCATGTGTGAGCTAAGAACTCAAAGGAGAGGGTCTTGTCACTATAGCAGAGCTGTAGGAGTCTGTCTTAATCACTGCTATAGTGATCAGATGCTGCAGGACTGAAAGGTGAGTATAGGGTGGAGGGAACTGCTGGGTCAGAATCTGGTACAGGAGCCCTTTTAGCCGATACAGACCATTAAAAAAATGGTACTGTGCCTGCTAAATAGGTACAGTTGGAGGGTATGCTTCTGCCAGGAAGCCATGTTACACCTCTATGATTTTCAGAAGGGTGATAAATAATATTTTGAGACCGGATCCATAGTGAAAATAACAGAAAAACTTGTGGGTAGTTACACATGGGCTAAACCAAGCTGAATTACAGGGGAGTAAAATGAATGTTATTCTTTGCATGCAGGGAAAATATTTTGCTTTTAGTTATTGTACACAGATACTGCTCAGTATTACTTTTATACTGTTATTTAGACTTGGACTAGGAAACCTCTTAACTCGAATACTGTTTGTAGCAGATGACATATACCTCCTCTACAATTCAACATGGTTTTGCCCAGGTGTGACTTTCCACCTGATTTCCTGTTATTTTAACACTTTGGATCCAGTATATTTCAGGGTTGCCGACTCTATCGGAATATCAGGGAGACTCACGAAATTCCGGGAGAGCCAGCAAATCTCCCGCAGGAAAGGCCTCCCTTGCCTCTCATTATAGTAATCCCTATTGTTACTAGGGATGGGCGGGACTTGATGATGTGATTTTCATCATCAAGCTCCACCCACCACCTGGAACACTATGGGCCTCATTTACTAAAGTCGATTGTTGACAGCGATTCAACATCGATCATCATCGCTGTGTTTGAGCAGCGATTTTTTGGCAATATTAGCTGCATTTACTATGCCCGAATTTTTGCCATCGATGTTGAATCGCCAATCGATTTTAAATTGGAAAAATAGCTATGCTTTTCTATTGAAAAGCACAGCGATTCTCCATCTCAAAATCGGCATGCATTTTCCTGGCCATGTGTTTGTGGCCATGCTAATCCTTATAGTAGCATAAGCAGCAGCCTGATAAGTGATAGAAATATCCCTGCAAATGTGTTATGTGTCCGTGTGTCCATTGCAATATTAAATGACATAACCTTACATGTAAAACACAGAATAAAATGTGTACAAAATGTCCCTTACTGTGTCGCTAGCTTAAAATGGTGTCCACCGTCCTGTAATGTTCCCTAAAGTGTATTGTGCATGTGTAATAAAATAGTAAATAAATGTTGCGACTCACCGTTTAGCAGTCATCTGTCTTGGGATGATTTGCTTGGATTGTCAGCTTCTTTTGAAGATCTTCGTTCCATGTCACAGGAGGAGGCTTGTCACCTTGCTTGCAGAAGTTCTTCCGATGCTGGCAGCAGGTCTTCAGCCTCTTCTGGCCCTTTCCGCAATGCACCCCTTCTTCCACCTCGGTGTCCCTGCTCCTAATGACTGGTCTGTTGCTAGGGGGCCCCCTTTTATAGTAAAATTGACGTCACCAACATTAGGGGGCTCTAGTGAGATAGGAAAATGATTGTAGTGTTTTTTACTTGGGGAAAACACGTCAACTATGTTGACATGTGTTTTTCTATTAAAGTGTTTGTCACTTTCTAGGAAAGCGCCTCACACGGGAGGCGATTTTTTTCTGCCCTCACGCATCGCACTAGAGGTGATTTAGTCAAATCGCCTTTAGTGAATGAACCGTGTTGCATAGGTTACATTAGAAAAGTCGGGACTGGGAGGGTAAAGCGATGTAGGTCGATTTGATGGTGAAAAAGCCCAAAGTCCCGGGACTTTGGCTTTAGTAAATACAACGATGGTGAAAAAACAGCTAAAGTCCCGGGACTTTGAGCGATTTTGCAAAATCGACTTTAGTAAATGAGCCCCTATGAATTACAGTAGTGATAGGGGGGCAGGGCTTAATGATGAGATTTGCATAAATCGTGTCATTAGGCCTTGCCCCCGTGCCAGCATCTATCTCTTCCCTCTGAGATAGAAAGTAGGCAACCCTGGTCTACCTTTATTTTATACTATAATATAATAAGATCAGAGGAGTTGTTTTTCTTTGCTTGCAATCTATGCAACTATATTTTTATTGTTTTTTCAGAAAAGGGCAAATGCATGAAAGCCCTCACAGGAGAGACATCTCCCAAAATATAGATCAGGTCTTGAACTCTCCCAGCCTCGCTTATGAACTTTTAAACATGACAACAGCTATGAAATTGCTACATTTCTGCAATTAGTACAGGCTGTAAAAAGGCAAAGTTAATTCACACCATTGTCTCCTGGTCCTCTGAAGCATCATATTTATTACTTATTAGTATTGCAGTAGAAGCAAAGTAAAAAAAAAACTATAGTCTTGTCTTCAAAAATTCTGATGTAGAATGTCACAATACAAGAACCTCTTCTTCCTCCTACATATTCTATACTGCTATGCACAAGTGCCTATTAGCTGTATGCAGAGATTTCACATCAGGCAGAGAAATTGCATTAGCATAAGGGAGATATACTGTGGCGGATAAGACAGTCTGTGGAAGATTGGTACTCCGGGTGCAGCTGATATCAAGCACCAGTGTGTGAAATACTGAATAGCCTCAAATAAAGAACAAATCATTTTGTCAAAGTTTACAATAAAATTGATAGAAAATTAGTAACTATATATATAGATCATAAGAGACGGCACTCAAAAAAAGTCCCAACTTGCTAAGGTGCTCAAGAAGGCAAATTCAAATAATCCATATAGAAAATTCTGCCACTCTTAGACTTATCAGCAATTTTACACGGCCTGGCTCTCTAGACTTTACCCAGTAACTAACCATAATCTTCTGTCGATCTGAGCAACCTCTATCTTGGATGTGTGTTTTAAAGTGTGTCTGAGATAGCAGCTGAGAGGGGGTGCTGTCTCAGAGTTGCTGTTTTGGAGACTTGGGGATCTCTATAAGAGGTGAGCTCTCAATTTAGAAAAATATTTGATATGTGAAACACAGTTGAGACTCTAAATTTTAGAGTTAGGACCACCTAACCTTGAAAGTGGCAGATGGCTTATCATGTTTCTGCAGATATCTGTAACTAATTCTCTGACTTTTATTTTAAAGATAGAAGATTATGGTTAGTTGCTGGGTAATGGCTAGAGTGCCAGGCCTTGTTTTGTTTTTGTGCAAACTGCCCTTGCTTTGTGCACCTGCTGTATAATTATAGATTGATTTGAGCCACTGGCAGTGCTCACTGATGGACATTTTTCTATTAGACTGTCAGATTCAGGAGGATTTAGGACAGTTCAGGAATAAACAAGGTTTATTGCGGTGTACTGAGGCTAAAATACATGGACAATACAGGTAATGTTGCAGTAAACAATGCACACAGAGCACAGAGGCAAGCAGAGTAGAGTGCTGACACAGTGTTACATAATGTTTGTATGGGGCGCCGAACCTCTCTTTTGTTCCTTGTAGAGCACAGAGGCTGCCTGCTTATAACTTTGTATTTATTACACTGATTGATTGATTTAATAATTTATTGGTACATATTTACTTATATATTCTTAGAGTAAACAGAGTGCCAGATTGTTGTGGTTTTCTTGTATACAATTCACAATTGTAACTAGATTCTCACATCTAATATAATCCCGCAGCTCTGTCAGTGCAGGATATTTATTTGCTATTCGATCTGTACAATGCACAAAGTCCACAAGCAATGCTGGCGCAAAGACAATGGGCTGGATCCTAAACTAAGAACGACAGGGGACTTACGCAAGTCATTTGCGTAAGTCCCCTGTTGGGGAACATCTGTGCATGCGTTTGCCAGATGTTCCCTGTGCGTAAGTACTAACATACATAACAAAGTTACGTACGTCAGTATTTATGGCGAAGGGGCAGACCCTTCACTTACGATGGCTCTATCCTTGTCATATAGGTGGGGATAGCCATTTAAATGAAGGCTCCAGGGTGGGGGAAGCCCCGTTACAACTACCTCTGCGGCCAATGTAAGTGTCCAGATTTCCTACCAACAGCATGGAGTACAGGGGGCGTGCACTCTCCGCTACGGCTACGTAACTACAGACCCCCGTACGCACATAAAGTGTGCAGGGAGCTGGATTTAGCCCAATGTTAGAGTTATTGAGCAATGCTGGAGTACAGAGGCCACAAGCAATGCTGGAATAATTGAAGTACTCACAACAAAGGTACAAATTAGGAATAGTAAGTGCTTGGGAAATAGGGGCAAGCTTAAAGCACTGGGATTCTGGAAAACAGAGTAGAGTCAATGATTCAGGAAGCCAGGAAGTACTTGGAGATTAGAGACATCTGGAAAACTGGAAAAGCATCACAACTAGAAGAGCTTAGGGTGTGCTTGTGGGAACCAAAATACAGGAACAATATCAATGAACCAGCAAGGGAGGAGTGGAAGAAGCTGGTTATATGTAGATTGTGCAGGTGTCAGGGATCAGGTTTAACGAGCAGCAGACATCAGACACAGACCTGAACTGCAGTCTCTCAGGCAAAATCCAGAATTACGACTGTATTTGGAAAGAAAGCACGAGGGGCCTCTGGTGGTGGACATGACAGGAGCTGGGCGTAACATAGACAGAGAGGGTACCATGAAACCTGTTTAAACATATATCGTAATGCCGACATGTTTGTTCGGCATTACAATAATCCTAACCCTAGCGAGCCGGAAGAGAGAGGAGAGCAGAGTGCAGTGCACTGGGAGAGAGGAGTGCTTCCTGGAGGCAGTGCATGGGTAGAGCTGTGGAAATTATAGCTATTGGCAGTGTCTGTGACGAAATACATTTATTCTTCATAAGACTCTTAAAATGATACAGCTGACATTAGGCTGTGGGCTGTATCACTTTTTAAAATATGATTGCTGGAACAGCAACAACATATGGCTGTAGTCACACCTAAGAGTGAGTCAGGTGCGGACAGATTCGCATCTAACTCACCTGTCCTGCCCCTAAGTGCCACAGGGCTACATTATCTAACGGTGCGTAGTATCCTTCATAAGATGGAAACTACACGGACATTGCCTTCCCCCCCTCCCACTTCTACCTAAACAATCGCCGCAGAGGTTTAAGCCTACCTTTTTCTAACTAAACTACCGCACGGAGGAAATCTATGGACCTAACTGGCACGTAGATTGCATAAATGACCTACTACACATGCATAGTAGGTCATTTCGAAAATCTCTGCACCTAAGAAGCATAATCTTCTTAGGTGTCAATAAGGCCCATAGTGTCTCTTGGGGTAACAAACAGAACATTCCTGTGCAGCAGTCAAATATTCAAACACTGGTCCAGTGCTTTGATTTAAATATCAGAAGCTAATTTTATTTGTGAATAAGGAAAATAAGCAAAACAAAAAAACAAATCCAGCTAAAACTAATACACAAAAGCAGCCCCTTAATAAAGTGGCAGGACCTAACATCCCACTCACAGTAAACCCATAGCATTTGCTGGCATAAATAGCAGTCTCATCAGACCTTAGATTTCCATCCTGTGTCTCACAGGTGAAAGATCCTAATCAGCCAAAACTAGACTGGATGCCCTGAAGACCCAGGATGGGCCTGATGAAAGAAGTCCACCCTCTTTCTCCTATCCACAACCCCAGGAACCTTTAAACAGCTTCCTATAGAGCCTGAAATTTGGCCAATCTTCTTCATTCCCACCTCTTCTCAAGATCACAGTACTTTTTACTACATCTTATGTCTTTTGTTTACCTTTGTTGATCACATGCCCTTCTTTCCATTCCCAGCACTTCCTGGTATTTATTCACTGCTGCAGGCATTAGTTCACAGGTGTGGCTCATTCCAGTGCTGGAGTGCAGTCATCAGCTGCTCTATTTAAATCCCTTTACTGACATCACATCCATGTCAGAGCTACAGGAATCCTTGCATGCTGATATTGTGTCCTCAAGTTTTCTTGTGTGTTCTGGCTCCATAGTTCCAGATTCTGTCTCCAGTTCTTGGTCCCAGTTATCCGGTCCCTGGTTCTTGTATTCCACAGTATCTGGTTCCTGCCTGTGTCTCCTCTGTGTGCACTTCCAGTGTTCAGCTACTCACTGCAGTATTCAGTCCAGGTAGTCTATCCTACGATACCTATTTGCAATACTCTTGCAACCGCTGGATCCTATCCACCATCTTGGTGTCTTTGCACTTGTCCAGAGGGCCACAATCTGCCACTTGACTGCAGCCAAGACCATCCCCACCATAAGTAGCTCTGGTGAACATCAGGCTTGCCGTTAGACTCCACGCCTCATGCTTTACGTGGTATGTTTACAGACCAGCGCTGAGTCTGATGCATGACTTAACTTAGCCCATTCCATTGTGTCTGTATTTGTCCACCCCATACACACATAATAAAATGAAACTTATCTACTGATAAGTATCTTGCTATTTGCCCATTATTATTATGTCTAAACATGCTTGGGATATCCTAAATCTTAAACTAAATAAAGGGTAAATAGGGTCTAGGGTCAGTATAGTTTTAAATAAACAACTGGGCACACTGGATGGGCCATGAGGCTCTTATCTGCCATCACTTTCTGTTTCTATGTTTCAGAAGAGAACCTGACCCACACCAAATGCTCAGTTTCTAAAACTGTATGACATGCATTTTGCTTCTGAACTATCTTTACTTTGTTTTATTCTTGTAATAGTATTCTTAAAACTAGAAAAAAATTAATATATTTACAAAAAAATACATCTGTAAATACTTAACCCGTACCGTCCTTTCTGGATGAGCTACTAATACCAACAGAACCCTCCCTATGAAGCATGGCAGGGCATGATGCGTAATGTGAGAAAATAGGAGTATACCACTTTAAAGCGCTTTCTGGATCTGCAGCAGTATCTTAAACTAGGAAGATGCATAAACCTTCCAACTGACAAGATATAAAAATAGAGGAAAAAGAATAAGACAAAAGCACTGATCTGTGAATGTATAAAATTAGATAAAAATAGAAATAAAAAATATATCACAAAATATATAATAAATACAGATAAATGAAATAAAAAATACATAGCGGCATATAGTAAAGCCTCAAAGAAATGTCCTAGAGTCCTTAATTAGTAAAGATCCTTAGTGTATAGATGGATCTTCAGTTCCCTCCAAATAGAGTCATAGAGGAAAAAATAAAAAAGGATAAAAAGTCAGGTGATCACCTGATATCCGGATAGCTTTTGAGAAAGGGCAATGCCCAAAAACATGTTAAGCTGATTCCACACAGAGTTCACTCGGGCATACCTCCGGCTCCAGTATCTTCAGTTCGAGTTCTACAGTCTTCTAATCACCGGCTGGGAGACGTCCCACCTGTCAGTGCAGAGACTTACGTTCCGTTCATAGCTCCATCAAAGATTGGGGTAGGAGCTTTCCTTTAGGACTCTGATCTTTTACTCATTGCATTCTTATTCATTATTATTGTTTTATATGTGCTTGTCCAGGATTGTGTTAATATTTTAATATTTTGAAGTAAAGTGTTTTTATGTTTCAAATCCCTGGTTATTCATCTACCTAGTTCATACTTATTTATTTCTGTTTTAATGTTTTTCCTTTTATCCTTTTTTATTTTTTCCTCTATGGCTCTATTTGGAGGGAACTGAAGATCCATCTATACACTAAGGATCTTTTCTAATTAAGGACTTTAGGACATTTCTTTGAGGCTTTACTATATGCCGCTATGTATTTTTGATTTCATTTATCTGTATTTATTATATATTGTATGATATATTTTTTATTTCTATTTTTATCTAATTTTATACATACACAGATCAGCGCTTTTTTCCTCTATTTTTAGCGCTTCTATGGATTCCTTGGCTGGGGGAGATCAGTCTCACCGGCACATAATGGAGGTCAAGTATAGTCGTGGAGGAAACAATATATAGGAAGCAAAAGCAGGTATCACAAAGCGAACCAAGGTATACCGGTGTAAGAAACAAAATATAGGGCCCCGGATATTGCACATGTTTTTTACCAATATTTAAGAACACCATATCTTCTAAGGTTTTGCTCTCGATGACCTGCGGGCTTATTTATATGCCACTGATTTGCCAT
Source organism: Limnodynastes dumerilii (assembly GCA_011038615.1). Lineage (NCBI taxonomy): Eukaryota > Metazoa > Chordata > Amphibia > Anura > Limnodynastidae > Limnodynastes > Limnodynastes dumerilii. The sequence continues at coordinate 57,476 of WWET01001645.1, forward strand.
GGCTATCTGATGATGCCTTGGCTCTTCTCGAGTTACCATTTACTGCTGAGGAAATGGAGGAAGCGATTATGTTATTTCCTAATCATAAGGCCCCTAAGTCGGTTGGTCTGCCAATTGAACTTTTTAAACAGTTTACATCCTTTTTTATCCCAAAATTATTAGGGTCCTTTGAGCTTTTACTGGAGCATGGCATTTTCTCCCTTCTCGTCAATGTCTGAGGCCCTTAAAATCATGATACACAAGCCTGGAAAGGACCCCACCTTTCCAGATTCCTATCGACCAAGTTCCCTGTTAACGTCAGACATAAAAATCCTTGCTAAAGTATTGGCCATTAAACTCAATAGAGTTATTATTCAGCTTTGTGCCCAGCAAGTCCACATCTATCAATCTCAGAAGACCGTTAACACACCTGCAATTGCCCCATGATGCTGGGGAGGGGGCAGTAGTGCTCGATGCTGCCAAGGCCGTCGATTCAGTGGAATGGGGATATTCATGGGAGGTCTTAGACAGTTTTGGATTTGGCCAACATTTTGTTAAGTGGATGTGACTTTTGTATTCATCTCCGGCGGCGCAGGGTATGTGTCAGTGCGTATACCTCAGAACCCTTCGCTCTGGGGAGGGGTATGAGACATGAGAGTATAACTGGTTTACCGGCGGGAAATGGGACTGATAAGATTGCACTGTATGCAGACCATATGCTGCTGTTCCTAATGGAAGCGAAGAGATCTTTGCCCAATCTTATTGAGACAATTGAGACATTCGGTAGATACTCGGAGCTATGGGTAAACTGGGTTAAATCTAGCATATGTGCCATTTCTACTAGCCCTTCTGCTCCCACCATACTCCCTGATAATTTTTCCCTTTAACTTGTGACGAAATTTAAATATTTGTATATCTGGGTGCCCCCGACACCGGCGGATTACATGCTACAAAATTTTCATCCTATTACAGAGTGGTTCAAGAATAGAATACATACATGGGGTAATCTTCCATTCTCTGTCACGGGTAGTGTTAATCTCTTGCCTCTTTGTGTGTGGAGTGGGGAGGGCGGCGTCACACAGTATCCTTTGCCACATTATCGAAACCAAAACATCTGGGGTGGGTTTAGCCTTACCAAATCTATGGTTGTATTACCTTGCGGCCCAACTGGCTCCCCTGATTCCTTGTCTAGCAAAGGAAGGGAAGGAATTGTCGGGATGGCTGGTGGGGAGAGCTGGGGGGAACATCTTTGTCACCTCTTCAGTTTTTATTATCTGTTAGGCCCAAATGCTCAAATGCCCCGCTGTTAAGACAAGCCTTGGTGATATGGAGATTAGCATGCAGACTGCTTGGGGACAATCTGGCATCACCTTTATGGTCTAGTGATGCTTTCCCTGAGCTGAGAACTCTCCCAGGTCGATCAATAAGGAGAGGGATGGAAATTATGACAATGGGACAGATTAAGTGAATAACTCTTTGCAGAACTTTTCAGAATTTAGGGAGGAATATGCTCTTTGTGCTGCATAGGATGTATCTCTTTAACATTGGGTTGAGGAATGACTCTAAATGTGTCCGCTGTCAATGTGTAAGAGCAGATATCTAGCATTTGATTTGGGAATGCCCAAAGCTGCAAGATTTCTATAAGTGTGTATGAGATTGTGTGCTTACAACGATCTCAGGGCTTCCTGCCTTAAATCCTAAAACTTTTATATTTAGCATTAATCTGGAAGAGGAATGTTCATTCAAGGAGTATAAGTATGTTATGTTACCCACTTACCTAGCTATGGTGGTAGCTGCCAGAAAATGGATGATTGCGGATCATTCCTCCTTTTTTATTTGGGTGGGTCTAGTTAAATAATAGGATAAACCACAAAAAAATGTACGTATACCAAATGCAAAGCCTTGTCCAACTTTCACAAAATACTGTATGATTCCCCTTTTGCTATTATTCATGAAGATGCTCCAGATCCTGATATTGTTGCTGCACTGTAAGCAAACTGCCCATTGGTTTGGTTCAAAGATACTTGTGTAGGAGACGTAAAAAATCTATCTGTGTCCTGGTTATAAGTGCAGGCTTTTTGGTACTGTGTGCACCGCTAGAAATTCTTACCTGTATAGAAGACTGGCTTAGATGCATAAAACTTCTATAGTCTCACCTCATTTTGTTGTATTTATATGTGCTCCAACATGTTCCAATGCTTTACTTTAACATTTACATCCCATTTGAAACAGTTAATTACTTGTCTGCTGCTCACACTTGATGTTTCATACAGTATATTACTGTGCTTCGATTTAATTCTGTTTTCATATGTATTATTACCAATATGTAATGCCCTTGATTAAATATAATATGCATGGATACCTTGGGTTTATTGTATAGGGAGGGTGGGCTAAGGGGGTTTCCTGTTTTTGTGTATGTATGTCTGTTTTCTGTATGTTTTGAAAAATGAACTTTAAATTATCTGAATTATAAGATAATTTCCTTAAAAGGCAAATGTAGCAAATGTTAAGACAGCAAAGCGTTCCAACAATCTAATAGTTTATTTTAAAACTGAAAATATAAATTAAAAGACTGTTTTGAACAAGATATTAGGCAAGTGACAATCTGAAGTTTGAACTTTTTCCGGCAAACTCATTGTCAGAACAGATTTGAAGATGAGCTCTGAATTAGGAAATCACAATCATTTAACATGCCATGAAGAAAGGTGTAGATTAAACAAATATATATAAACTTTGCTGCCACCTTCTGGACTTTCATTCTGTAAGTAACGTTGGACAGATCTCAGTTGTTTTTTTATTATTAGTATATATTAGTGTATATAT